>JACVVK020000043.1:2420000-2437500 GCA_018292915.2 Batillaria attramentaria | reverse complement strand
GCGCGGCGTTAAGCCCTGACTAACTAACTGACTAACCTTCAAGGAAAAATGCGTTTTTGCCAGTTCAGCTGGATGTGCCCCGGAGTGCGTAGGAGTGAATGTCGCGTATTACGCCTGTAATGTAGACCTTGTGAAAGCGGGTACAGCACTTCGAGGAACAGTCTCTTCGTCACATGCCCTAGACTAGACTTGTTCAAATCAAGTCTCTCTTACTCAGGGGCTACGCTATGGAATAATCTCCCATCTGTTGTTCAGTCTACTGACTCTCCTTATATTTTTAAAGCTAAAATCTATCACTATTTTTCCACAAACTGACCTTTAACCATTCCTTTATTACCTTTCTTATAGCTTTTTCATGCTTCCTAATATTGGTATATCCTATACTTCCATTACTTATGTTAATGTTTTACTGCTCAGTGTGTGTTACCCCCTGTGCCATAAGTGTCACGCGTTGTAGCTATGCTCTGTATGTGTGTTACTGTAGGTAATGCATGTGGCATATGCTATGTATGTACTGCTGTGTATGCTCTGTGTGTGTGTGTGTGTGTGTGTGTGTGTGTGTGTGTGTGTGTGTGTGTGTGTGTGTGTGTGTGAGATATGTGTCTCAAAGACAGACAGTAAGAGAGACCTGTGCGTCCATGATTTCATCCTTGGAAAATAAAGTTTCAGTCAGTCAGTCAGTCATGGTCTGTGAAGATGAACCGAGATACCGGGCTTATAGCTGAAATGGTACCAGCTTGTTTGTCTGTCGGTCAACGTCCCGATTCTCGACGCTGAAAACAACTCACTTACGACGCTACCTAGGGGGCCGGGGGGGGGGGGGGACCGTAAGCGCTTTTCACATCCATGGTACTTAACACCGTTATTGCCACACAACCGGCAGAACACTTGAAAAGGCATTTGCACTTAACGTCACGCGGCGGCTGATCAGCCTGGACATAGTAACAGCTAAGTTCTTGCAGTTTAAGTGCACCGATAAATCATCTGCCATTTTCTCTCCCGAATATCCTTAGGAGTCATTGCCCTCACGGTAGCTAGCCTCTATCTCCGCATGTCGACAAGGAGCGGTAGTGGCCCGGGAAGCAGGAAGGGCGGATGGTGGGTGGGTGGGTGGGTGGGTGTTTGGGAGTTTAACGTCCTTTTCCACCACATACGGGTGATATCAAAGACGGGGCAACGATGAAAAAGCGGGCACAATATTTGGCCCCAGCCGGGATTCGAACTCAAGACCCGAGCATTGGAAGTCCAACGCTCTACCATTCGGCCACCCCGGCTCCCCGCCAGGAAGGGCGGAAGGGGGTGGAGGGGTGGGGTAAGGTGTAAGGAGGTGGGGGAGGTGGGGAGTGAGGTGGCGAAGGGTAGCCCCGATGGCCCATGCAGCGAATGTCTTACACTAGGCCCCGGCGCCTAACTACTACACGTATCTTACTGGTGTCAGTAAATGTACCAGGGTGCCGTCTATGATCCATCCAACAGACACGCCGAAGCTGTGAGATATAATAGAGCTTACACGATTTTTTTTGATTTTTTTTTTTGTCAACGGATCAGTCCGTTGAACCTGTTTCACGCAGTCAGTTGTGTGACACGTACGTACGCCATGGTAGGCACTGGATTTTCACATCTTTTTGCGTGCTTGGATAAGATGAAGAGGTGAAAGTCTGAATACGTGCGACAAGCATACAACAGCGCGTGGAAAACTTTTCATCAAATGCGTTGACTCCGTGCATCAGAATCAGTCACTTGGGTCATGATATAGCACTTTAGACTCTGGCCAGCGTATAACCAACCCTGTTCCGGGTCCGTCGATAACTCTTGGCCCCTTCGACGACGGCCAAGTTACCAAGTTATTTCACAGTGTGCACAGAAGCGGTGAAAACTGCATATACAGACTAGGGGTGTTCGGTTTTACCGGTTTTCCGGTTAAAATCGGTCCGACTTTCTCACGGTTCGGTAAACCGGTTTGGCCTTAAAAAACCGGAAAACCGCGGTTTTTCTAAGGGACATCACTCGTCGTTTTTCAGCCCGTTACAAGACACCCTCCTCCTCCCCCTCATCATCATCATCATCATGTTGTTGTTGCTGCTGTTGGCTGAACAGGGAAACCGGGGTGGCCGAATGGTAGAGCGTTGGACTTCCAACTTTCGGGTCGTGAGTTCAAATCCCGGCTAGGGCCAAATTTTGTGCTGGCTTTTTCATCGTTGCCTCGTCTTTGATATCATCTATATGTGGTGGAAAAGGACGTTAAACTCCCAAACACCCACCCACCTACCCTTGTTGGCTGAACATTTCCAACGCAGGGGTACAGGAAGCCGGAGTACTAGGAGACCCCCCTCCCTTCCCCCCTTCCATCTCTTGGGGAAACGTTAGAAACGATAGATGACGTATACATAGCCGGTTAACCGGTTTTAAACCTCGGTTTTCTATTGGAAAAACCGGTTAAAAACCGGTTTGAGAAATCGTACCGGTTCCACCCTCTAATACAGACCCGCAGCATGCATGCATTTTTTTTCCGTGGCAGCTTTGTGCCGAAAAATGCGGGCTTGTTGCGGCATCGGAGACAACTCATGCAGGCAATAATCTCGAAACTGAGAATGTACTGTGCTGGTGAATGCGACAGTTTTCACCGCTTCTGTGCACACTGTGAAATACACAGGGACCTCAAAGTTGTTCGCAACTGTCCACTTTCCTTGTCATCGAGTTGGTTTTTTTTTTCCCTCTTAAGTATCACTTAGCTCGGCTCGGTCTCGGATAGCCCGACTTGGCCGTCGTCGCAGGGGCATAGAGTTATCGACGGACCCGGAACAGGGTTGGCGTATAACTTGATCTAGAAGTGTACCCCTCACTAATCGGACAACGTTATTTGGTTGCGGACTGAGGACAAGCTAGACTGGTGATTGGTTGCTATTTTTATCAGCTTTTTCGAGTCCCGGTCTGTTCAAAAAATGGGCCGTAGGCTCAAAGAAAGTCATATTTCTCTAAATATTCGAAGTCATAAAGTCGCGAAACAGTCACAATGGTCAAATGAAACAGTCACAATGGTCAAATGAAACAGTCACAGTGGTCAAATGAAACATACTTCTGTCTGACAAACAACCTCAGAACTTGGAAAGCGGCAGTTTTCCGTATCAGTGGCGTTACGAACATAGAGGCTTTAAGGAAGGACTACCCAACCCCAAGTACGCCAGTTTATGGATGCCGGCTGGGGCCGGAAATGTGTGAAACGTGTGACTCTGAAAGACGTTCATGAAGGGAACGCTTTCTGGAAGATTTTTACGGCACTTGTTGGGGAAAGAAACCAGACAACCGACCAAACATATTGACAGGCACGGAGATGGCTGCATGTTTTTACGACTTCTACTCCGGATACTGCGCTAGTCGTGACGGGCGGGTGTAAAGAGCTCTATTGACACCTTACAACTCATCGTAAAGCGGGGGAAGATTGAGGGTTATACCCCCTCCCCCCACCCCTCCACCCCCGCACGCCTGCCTACGTGCATGACTTTTTTGTAATGTTACCTTTAGATTATAACCAACATGACGAAGACGTTCAGGCCTTTCGTGTGTTGTTGTTGTTGTTTGTTCTTCTTCTTCCGCTGAAGAGTTGGGCTCTTAGAGTGGGTGGGAGTTTGGGGGAGGGGGGGGGTTAACGTCCTTTTCCACCACATGCGGGTGATATCAAAGACGGGGCAAAAATGAAAAAGCCAGCACAAATGTTTTGGCCCCAACCGGGATACGAACTCTACTCTGCACACAGCACGGCGGGCAAACTCTGCTAGAATCCTCCCAAGCCCGGTTCACGTGGGCTCACAGAGCGTGACTAACTCTGCGGTGTGACTAAATAACCGGAGGTGGTCAGGAAGGAGAGTTATAATTTTTAAACTATGTAGGCTACACTGAAAGGGGGAAGGAAGGGGGTGGGAAGTATAAAATTGGGGGTGACAGGGGTTGACTGCAGGTTGTGGAGGCTGCAGCCGAGTCTCTCCCGCCGGAAGAACTCAAGTGTAGGAAGCGAGGAAATTTATCCTCAGTGTTCGAGGAAAGAAGGAGTTGTAAATGACTGACTGGGTGGTGTGCTCCAGGTAAAGTCTTTGGGCTTCTCGTGTGCGCTTGGTCAGCTTGGTGGTAAAAGTGTGTTCGTTAGTTAGTTATTTAGGACTAAACACCGCGCAAGCAAAAAAGACTAATTCGCGGCTAATGAAAGTCCCTTTCTGCCAGGTCCTTTAGAATATAAAAATGTCCACGTGAAAACAAGATGTAAATATACATTAAAAATCTGATGGGTTTAAACGAGGAACATCTTTTAAGACTTAAAAACTGAACGTAAGAGGTCAGTGAGAGTCAATATATCGGTAAAAGTGGGAGGCGTTGATGTCTACAAGGCTGTTGTTGCTTTCGTAGAGTGTCAACAGCTGTTGTTGTTGTCGTTCGTGGCTGAACACCCTCAGGGTCATCTCCTCGCATGAGGGGATTATGGGTGTGGCCGTTTTCAAATAACTGCTTCGCCACCGCGGTAGACGCTACAGTGACGTCTACAGCTGCGGAGGACCTTACAGATTTCTGTTGCCAGACAGAGGTGGTTGTTATGCTAGGAGCTTATCATGGCTTTAGAAAAAAAATCCTCATCGTACCAGGCAGACACGTGTACAGTTAAGCCGACTCTCAGGTGGCGAATAGCCAGTGGAAGGCTGGACACAAAGCAAAATCAACGCCTCTGCTAAAACCATGTTGCGGTCGCTTGCTGCGTGTATACATGCCACTTGCTACTCTGCTACACCCCACTTGCTACACTGCTACACCCCACCCACACTGCTACGCTCAGCTTGCTACACTGCTACACCCCACCCACACTGCTACGCTCCACTTGCTACACCCCACCCACACTGCTACGCTCCACTTGCTACACCCCACCCACACTACTACGCTCCACTTGCTACACTGCTACACCCCACCCACACTGCTACGCTCCACTTGCTACACTGCTACACCCCACCGACACTGCTACGCTCCACTTGCTACACTGCTACACCCCACCCACACTACTACGCTCCACTTGCTACACTGCTACACCCCACCCACACTACTACGCTCCACTTGATACACTGCTACACCCCACCTACACTGCTATACACTCAACGTGATACAGTGCGAAACCTCACCTACACTGGTACACTCCACTTGATACACTGTGACACCACACCTACACTGCTATACACTCCGCTTGATAAACTGCGACACCACACATACACTGCTACACCACACTTGATACACTGCGACACCCCACCTACACTGCTACGCTCCACTTGATACACTGCTATACCCCACTTGCTACACTGCTACACCCCACCCACACTGCTACACTCCACTTGCTACACTGCTACACCCCACCCACACTGCTACGCTCCACTTGCTACACTGCTACACCCCACCCACACTGCTACGCTCCACTTGCTACACTGCTACACCCCACCCACACTGCTACGCTCCACTTGCTACACCCCACCCACACTGCTACGCTCCACTTGCTACACTGCTACACCCCACCCACACTGCTACGCTCCACTTGCTACACCCCACCCACACTGCTACGCTCCACTTGCTACACTGCTACACCCCACCCACACTGCTACGCTCCACTTGCTACACTGCTACACCCCACCCACACTGCTACGCTCCACTTGCTACACTGCTACACCCCACCCACACTGCTACGCTCCACTTGCTACACTGCTACACCCCACCCACACTACTACGCTCCACTTGATACACTGCCACACCCCACCCACACTGCTACGCTCCACATGCTACACTGCTACACCCCACCCACACTGCTACGCTCCACTTGCTACACTGCTACACCCCACCCACACTACTACGCTCCACTTGCTACACTGCTACACCCCACCCACACTGCTACGCTCCACTTGCTACACTGCTACACCCCACCCACACTGCTACGCTCCACTTGCTACACTGCTACACCCCACCCACACTACTACGCTCCACTTGATACACTGCTACACCCCACCCACACTGCTACGCTCCACTTGCTACACCCCACCCACACTGCTACGCTCCACTTGCTACACCCCACCCACACTGCTACGCTCCACTTGCTACACTGCTACACCCCACCCACACTGCTACGCTCCACTTGCTACTCTGCTATACCCCACCCACACTGCTACGCTCCACTTGCTACACCCCACCCACACTGCTACGCTCCACTTGCTACTCTGCTACACCCCACCCACACTGCTACGCTCCACTTGCTACACTGCTACACCCCACTACACTGCTACATGCATTTCTTACTCGATACACTGCTACACCCCATATACGCTGCCACACCCCACTACACTGCGACATCCCACCTACACTGCTACAACTCACTTGATACACTGCCACACCCCACCTACACTGCTATACACTCAACGTGATACAGTGCGACACCTCACCTACACTGGTACACTCCACTTGTTACACTGTGACACCCCAACTACACTGCGACACCACACCTACACTGCTATACACTCCGCTTGATAAACTGCGACACCACACATACACTGCTGCACCCCACCTACACTGCTACACTCCACTTGATACACTCTGTGTGTGTGTGTGTGTGTGTGTGTGTGTGTGTGTGTGTGTGTGTGTGTGTGTGTGTGTGTGAGTTTAACGTCCTTTTTCACCACGCATGCCGTAGCTCGGACAGTGTGTGTGTGTGTGTGTGTGTGTGTGTGTGTGTGTGTGTGTGTGTGTGTGTGTGTGTGTGTGTGTGATTTTAACGTCCTTTTCCACCACGCATGCCGTAGCTCGTGCAGAACGAGTAAACGGAAGAGTATCGTGAATAGATGAATACTTCAGACAAATCAAGTCTGTATGGTTAAGGAGAACCAGACTCAATTAGGATCGAAAGTTATTGACAGACCAGACTCGACAAACCGCGAGTGAGTGACAGGTCATACGATTTTCACAACGTTACGCGCCACTTCACGTCTCGTTTACTGCACCACTCACCGCAGCCAGTGACGTTTAGTTGTTTGTCAGGGTCTTTTCCACACTGGGTAAACCTCCCCACATGAAGTTGGAGGAACATGATCATAGAATTAAAGGTCTGAAATCTCACCGAAAAGCCGCAATGTGTTCAAACACACACACACACACACACACACACACACACACACACACACACACACACACACACACACACACACAGACACACACACACACACACACACACACACACACACACACACACACACACACACACACACACACACACACACACGCTTGAATGAAGAAAGGTAAAGTCTCTTCTCAACGAGAAGGAAAATCAAAACATAAAACAAAAACAATTCTTGTTCGAACGAAAGAATGGTGGAGTCTCTACGAGAACGAAAATCAAAACAACATCGACACCACCACCACCATCACCACAATCAACAACAACAACAACAACAACAACAGCAACAACAACAAAACAGCAGGAACAGAAAATCATGCTTCAAGAAATGTACACAAAACTAAAACAGAATGTTGTCATCTGGAAAGTCACTTTGCCTGAGAAATATGCGCGAGGGTCAAACATGGAGTGTATGCCTACAATGCACATTCATTTTAATTGCTCATTAAATTTCAGCTCAGCAATTTTAAAATGTCTGCTCGACGTAGAATGTCAGTTACGCACTTTTCTCAGTAGCCAAATTTCAATTGCTTTCATAAGAAATAATGCCGCCCAAACAATGCATACCTTTCCCTGCACACATTTCATGAAGAGTTCCGTATAGTATTTCAACGCGCGAAGCAGAAATTGTGCAACGGCGCAGCTTTTGACACTGCCCAAATCCAGATCATCACGTTGAAACATTAAGAATCATCAAACAAAAGTTACCATCAGCACAGAGTTCTTAACTACAAAACAAACGCCAACGTCCAGGAAAGGAAAGAAAGAACGAATTTTCAAAAAAGAAAATAAGAGGAAACGAAAAATAAAAAATAAAAAAATCCCCCCCCCCCCCCAAAAAAAAAAGCGGAAAGAAATGACAACCAGAGAAAGGGAGTTAAACCCTGACCCTGAGGCCAAGAAAAATTTGCTGTAATCTGCGACTTTTTGGCACGTACTCTTCGAAAATGTCTTTACTGCTGCCTTTAGCTAGGAATGCCGGTGTGACCCTGAGGTCAATCGAATCGGCCAGAAAATTAAGCCAGCTCCCGTAAAAGTGGTGTTGCCAGGACAGAAAAACGGCAGAGATAAAGAGAGTGGTTTAAAGGTTTTGCAGCTAGTTTTTGGCTTCCTGTTTGTCTGGGTTTTTCGTAATTTTAGACTTTCCCCTTGTTCTCGTTTCTTCGTCTTCTTCGGGTTTTTTTTTTTGCCCCTGTCAGTCTTTTACTTTCTTCTTTTCAAAGAACGCATTGGTTTGCTCGCTTTTCGAAGTGGGAAAGGGTGTTACTGCGATCAGCCGCGTACGCCTGTGTGTCTGTGTGTATTTCTGCAAAATATCTCAAGGGGCGGGTGAACCAGGCAGCTAACCTCAGCTAAACCAGCTTAAGTAGTTGTTTCCTTTGATGGGCAGGCAGGGCAGGGGCTTTTCCACAGTCTCGGTCGGCCTTTTTGCTTGTTTTTGTTTTGCTTTGTCCTGTTTTGTTTTGTTTTCTTTACTCTTGTGGTAGTTTTAACAACGGAATCTCCGCCATCACTATCGACACTAGTGCCGCTACAAGTACTGCTACTGCTACTGCTGCTACTATTACTACTAGTACTGCTTACACTATCACTACTGTTACTACTACTGCCTCGACTGTCACTGTTACTACTGCTACCACTATTCCTACTTCTGCTGCTGCTACTACTACATCTACTTCGACTACTCCGCCTACTACTACTACTACAAAGACTCATCCACTTCACGGGTGTGACTTTGAGGGTGCTTCCCTTGGTATGACAATCTCATGATGCGGATGATTACACGGCCGGCACCGCAGGTGCCGTAATTCCCGAGGCCTGGTTAACGCCGGGATATTTATGACAGGAAGTACGGAATGCAACTCTGCCAAGCAGTTTCAAAGCCCATGGACCCCCATAGCGTCATCATACCATCATCATCATCATCCTCACCATCATGGATAGTAAAAATTGTCCCAGCTTCCGAGCCCTCCGTGGATTCCAGCGACGACCTGGGAGAAATACCACTGGAGCTGGTGAAGAGTTGGAGCAGAAAAGAAAACACAGTTAATTTGCTTTTTTACAGAAAATAACAGAGGGAGTGAATTTCTAAGTAATAAAAGAAAAGTTGTGGAACGCTGTAATGTCTTCGGTGTTTTGTGGGGTCACCTCGGATCTAGGCTCGTGGATCTAGGTAACAAGTGTCTGACCGATCAATCGGTCACCACCTGCCATGGTTCACGCTCGCGCTTGTTATCCGTTTACATTCGTGAGCAGCGATGGTGATTAGAAGTCATGTGAAGCATTTGAGAAGAGTCAACGCCCAACAAGTTACACTTTCTGTATTCAGCAGCTAAAATCGATTGGACGAAACAACTGAATGGGTTATATACTTTCGGAACTGAGTGACACAGTTATGTTTTCGTCCCCATTCACTCATTCTTCTAACAAGGTTTCAGTCTCCACTGCAATGTACTTATACCATGCTCTTCACTTCAGACAATCTGTGGTAGATGACTGTCGGTTTCCATGTGTTTTCTTCGTGTATTTTGATGTATGTGTTGTAATTCTCGCGTATATCATCGTGCGATTCCCTTGTGGCAGCGATCGTTTCTGTACCGAGGACCAACCCTTTGGAACACACTTCCGCAAAGCATCCGACACACAGACTCAGTCCTCAGCTATAAAACGTCCATTAAAACACACCTGTTTTGAGCACAACAACAATGATGAGTGAATAACAGACTGTGTGTGTGTTTGTGTGTGTGTGTGTGTGTGTGTGTGTGTGTGTGTGTGTGTGTGTGTGTGTGTGTGTGTGTGTGTGTGTTCTTTTAGCTATTTTAGTGCTTTCTATCTTTCTAGTAGTTTTTAGTTTGTTTTAGTTACTTTACCTCTGTAAGAGCCCACAGAGAATAAGCGCAAATACATTTATTAGTGGACGGGCTGGATGCCCAACACAATAAAATTCATTCATTCATTAATACCCTGGCTCCCCGGTCCAACCAGGACGATTTTGCTCGTTGACAGTATCATTTGAATAAACTTCAAACTGAAGAAACCACCTGCAGAGGACATTCAAGGTAGGTTCATTTGGCATCCGAGCATTCAGCATTGCACTTAATGACCTCAATAAAAATCGAATACCCCCAGAGAGAGGCATCGGCTGTTAATCACAATTTAATTTGACTTGGTTTTAGGTTAATTTAGTTTAATTTCGTTCAATCTGTTCAGTGCAATTTAGTTGGAATCAGTTCCTTGGTTGCTTATAACCAGGAATGGCCCTGTGTGTGTGTGTGTGTGTGTGTGTGTGTGTGTGTGTGTGTGTGTGTGTGTGTGTGTGTGTGTGTGTGTGTGTGTGTGTGTGTGTGTGTGTGTACCTCATTTAACGGGGAAAGGAGCAAACAACGTTTTACTGTCTGACACACTGGAAGCGATTAGTCGATGGCAACAGAGCTTGAGTGGCCTCATCAACTACCGTGATTGAAATTCTTTATGTTTAAGCCTCTGCCGAGGAAGTGAGCAAAGGAGGGTGTGTGTGCGTGCGTGTGTGTTTGAGCTTGTGTCTACGTGCAAGTGTGAGCGTGCGCCGGGTGTGCGTGTGTGTGTGTGTGCGCATGTGCTTGCGTGCGTTTGCGCGCTCATATGTTTGTTGGTGTGTGTGTGTGTGTGTGTGTGTGTGTGTGTGTGTGTGTGTGTGTGTGTGTGTGTGTGTGTGTGTGTGTGTGTGTGTGTGTGTGTGCGTGCGCGCGCGCGCGCGTGCTTCTCCATGCTTCTGTTCGCTACTCCTCAGTGCCTTACGTTTTCTTGCTTGCAATTCCTTACCAAGTACGTTTAGGTTTGTGCACCCGTGACCCCATTAAAAAGTCAATTTAAAAAAAATCATAATTCACTCAAATAAAATGGATTTAACTTTGGCTCAGTGGGACAGTTTCACTTAAATTATACTTGTGTTTGCTCCAGCAAGAGCCTTCAAGGAACCGTAAATCTTGCTGGATTTTCGAATACAGGCCCAAAACCGAAAAAAAAGTTTAAACAACGCGGGATACTCGTGAGCAGTACAAAATGTGTTAAAGGGCAGCTGCTGTCGTTTTACAGAGCTCATTCACTTTTTACACATTTCTCTAGGATGAAAATCTCACACTCAACTCACTCGCCTTTTGCAGGAAACACGGTTAGAATTAGCGGTAACCTTGTTAACATCGACAGCTTTTATAGAATTTCAAGTAAACACCAGCAGAAAGACAACGAGATTTGGGAGTGGAGTCAAGGTTCAAGTCACTTAAATCAGATGTGACATTCCGAGCAAAGGAAAGTCTGCACGAAACGCATGCCCTGCCGAGAATCTGCCAACACCTTGTTAAGTTTTGTTTTCCTTTTTCTTCTTCTTCTTCTTTTTTTCTTTTTTTTTTTTTTTCTTTGGGTAGCTGTAGTTGCTTTTTTCCTTCCGTTCCCTAGTGTAAATTTTAATACTTGTGTTGACGCTGTTGACTTCTTTTATTCAATCTCTCTTTCTCTCTCTCTCTCTCTCTCTGTGTGTGTGTGTGTGTGTGTGTGTGTGTGTGTGTGTGTGTGTGTGTGTGTGTGTGTGTGTGTGTGTGTGTGTGTGTGTGTGCGTGCGGAGCCGGGATGGCCGAATGGTAGAGTGTTGGACTTCTAATGCTCGGGTCGTGAGTTCGAATCCCGGTAGGGGCCAAATATTTGTGCTGGCTTTTTCATCGTTGCCCCGTTTTTGATATCACCCGTATGAGGTGGAAAAGGACGTTAAACCCCCAAACACCCACCCACCCACCCGCCGTGTGTGTGTGTGTGTGTGTGTGTGTGTGTGTGTGTGTGTGTGTGTGTGTGTTACGAGTGTGGCTGTGTGTTTTGTTTGTGTTTTTTGGTACTGTGTTGACAGATAATAGCTGTGCTGGTTTTTTTACAAGGTTGAGTGAGACGGAGAAGTTGCCTCGGTCAGTTCATATTGTTTTATTGTGCATGAGTAGTGATGATAGCATGATCCAGATTTTTCTATTGATTTCAAGAAAATTCTACAAGTGGTGACCTTGTTTTGACTGTAGCTAATTTTGCCACGGTAGGCTGTACGCGTTTAGGGTCAAGGTCTGAGTCTCCCGGAAATTTCGCGCAAATCGCTTTGTCAGGAGTTGTTTACGATTAGAAGTGGTTATATAACGCGTCTAGATTCGGCGGGCGCGCACACGATAATTCTGAATTCTTCTCAAGTTTTAAAATAGTAATAAGGTGATTTACGTTCTGATTTTTGATTAGTTCGTTCATAATAGAGGTTCAGAATGTGCTAGAATGCTATGACTGTCTATAAGACTCTGAGATGTGTGTGTGTGTGTGTGTGTGTGTGTGTGTGTGTGCACGGGAGAGGCTCATATGTCATGTGCGAAGCTTTGAGAGTGCAGTGTAACACCAGAGACGTGCTGTAATAAACTCCACACAGCTACACCTTTTCTACGCGCTCACGAGTCTTTTTCCGCAGTCAGTATAAGAACTCGCTACGTGAAGAGTGTTTGCCTCCGTATCCGTAACTTACTAAGACGACGGACTCTTCGAACTCTCACCACGTAACACACACACACACACACACACACACACACACACACACACACAGAGAGCGAGAGAGAGAGAGCAATAAATTACACAAAAGTCTCTGCTCAGAACACAAACAACAGTTTTATTTATCCCCATCGTCTTTCCAGGAAAATCAACGCCCGACAGAATCTTGGTCGGGGCTGTCCAAAAGCTTTTTGCGATGCGAGACAGAGAGAGAGATAACTGATTAATCACTATGCTTGACAGACAGATATGTAATATGATATGATAACACATGCACACACAAAATAGGCACGCTGATCACAATATTCACTCACTCCGTCGAGATCTCATTGTAGTTTGTTTTCTTTGAACAGGGGCGGCGACTGTGACGGTCTCCCTTCCTCGATACGAGCGACACTTTATATTAATTAACAATAATTATGTCAATGAAAAGATTTTCCCTTCGGCCCGGTAATTCAGCCGGTAACGACGTTTCCTCTTTTCAATTCCTCCCATTTGTAGATCTAGTCATCTGCGCTGGAGAATTATGATTAAGATCTAGACGTAACTCTGAAGGACAAGACTCACACCAATGTAACATGAATAACACGATACTCAAAAACGAAACGATCAACAAATGTGAAAAAGAGATCAAGTGGTGTGTGTGTGTGTGTGTGTGTGTGTGTGTGTGTGTGTGTGTGTGTGTGTGTGTGTGTGTGTGTGTGTGTGTGTGTGTGATGTTGTTGTTGTTGTTTTGTGTGTGTGTGTGTGTGTGTGTGTGTGTGTGTGTGTGTGTGTGTGTGTGTGTGATGTTGTTGTTGTTGTTGTTGTTTTGTGTGTGTGTGTGTGTGTGTGTGTGTGTGTGTGTGTGTGTGTGTGTGTGTGAGAGAGAGAGAGAGAGAGAGAGAGAGAGAGAGAGTATCTGGCTTGAGATATATAAGAAACTGAATCAGCAAGCTTCAGAATCTAGTGATTGCAACCAAACAGACATAGTCAACATTAAAAAGGGAAGTCACGTTTTTGCCTAATATTACTGTCTAGACGTGTTGCAATAGAGAAAAGTATTCAGAGGAAATTGCATGACTTGGTGTTGATGAACAGAATTTCCGAATTTCAGACAGACGTTGGCAGACAGACAGATGATTTCCTCCTGAGAGAATCTACATTTCGCCATTCGTAACATGGTCAGGAATTGCTCGAAGGTTATTCTCGGTTAAGTCGCTAAGTGCAATGTATGTTCCACAGTTCCACAGTTGTTGACGACAAACACTGCAGGGACCCCCCCCCCCTCCCCGCAAAGGAAAAAACAATACCAACACTCGCCACCCCCACCCCCTCCCCCCCCCCCTTCCGCCGCCTACCCCCCCCCCCCCCCCCTACCCCCCCAAAAAAATAAAAATAAAAATAAAATAAAAATAAATAAATAAATAAAGAAAGAAAATAAAGAAAAACAAACGAACATGAAAGGGTATTCATTTCGTAAAACGTATTTTTTACGTCTCAAGTCAACCAAAAGTACCCAAGCACACAAACAGCAGAGTAGATTTTTGCAGAGACTTCCTTTCTTTTTGATATTGTCTCTTGACGTCAGGGAAGAAATGTATCCAGCAGGCAGCTTTGCTTTTTACTGACTTGAAGTTACCTTCAAAGTGTTAGCAACATCGAAAAACACATCGAAATATCATCAAGTATGTTCAGCTTTGAGTTTGCCTCTCACAGCAAAACTTACACTCCAAGACTTTTTTCCCCAAAACTTTTGTTATTGCCGGTGTTGTTGTTGTTGTTGTTGTTGTTGCTGAAACTGTAATTTTGTCGTGGTGCTAGTTGATACTACAGTGTGTTCGGGATAGTTAGTTAGTTAGTTAGTTATTCAGGGCTTAACGCCGTGTTAGGGTGTTCTGCAAGTGCCAGTATGCAATGTCCTAAGAGCACGAACGAAACTGATCAAAAGGGACAATAGAAATTGAAGAACTTCCCTTGAGTGTGGTAGGAGAGAATAACAACAATTCAACATTCCCACAAAACACATTACTAAGAAAATAGAACACGGCGGGGAAATGCCCAAAAAATGAAAGATGAAGAGGAAAGAGAACATGAAAGCAAGGAAGAAAGGAACGAACAGGCATTTCGCTTTTCTTGGTTGCTTTCCTGTGACAGAATACACTCACAACGAGAACAAGATCATGAGCACGAAGGTGACCGCGAAATACAGCACTTACACGTCGTACATGAGTTAAACACAGAGACACAGTTCACATCAGAGCGTAATCGTCAGTATGAATCAGATCTGACATTCGAAAATGAAATACCGAACTCTTCATCAAACGTAGGTGATACTCCCCAGAATGGTCATTGTGAATCCAAGCGAACATGAGGGATGTAAGAGAAAATGATAACAGAACCTGCAGCGTTATCATTTGTAAGCCATATCTTTGTGTGCTGTGTGTCAGTGTATGCTTCACACTGCACGCGCCGATTTCGCCTTTCGCCTCATCTCATCTCTGCCACAGTGTTGATAAAAACTACGCGTAAGTATGTCGATCCGTGCACTGCAAGCGTGACTCGTAAGCAACCAAAACCTCTCCGCCGCGCGAAACCCGCGAAACAACCGAACTTGAACCGAAGCTCTGCGTCAACAATAGATCACATTCGCAAAGTAGTTCTCGGGAAACGTGAGCCTAGTTTGATTATCGTCCGTGTAGTTGTACATCTTAAGCGTGTTTCATCAGATTTCAAAGCAGCTTAGATATCCGTATTGCCAAAGAAATGGAAAAGGACACTGGGAGATAAATGCTTTTCCGTCAATTTTCCAAACTGTGGCTGAGATTAGGTGGTGCTGACGTCACAGTCGAAGCGAGCTGTGCATGTATGCTTGTGTAAAATGCCCAAAAGAAACAACAGTAACTTAAAAAAAAAAAAAAAACCCTGCTCACAGGATTTATCGGGGCCGTGATAACAGGGACGTTACTCGGTAAACACGCTCACCACAGTGGCGTACAAAGACCTATAACAGCTCCTGGGTTACTCTTGACTTATGTCACTCTTGATGTCGCCCCGTCAGGTGATTTCTCTCCAGATAACATCTACTCGTATCCGCGTACAATCATAAAATCGCCTCCCCCTACCCCCCCCCCCCCACCCCGAAGAAAACAACGGAAGTTGTATGAGCATTATAGTACGACAATTTCCGGTAAACAATTGTGCTCCCCCCCCCCCTTTTTTTTTTTTTTTTTAACCCTCTCGGCCAGGATTCTTTATGTGAAGAAGTCCCATCCCAACACAGAATAACAGACGGATCGTAGCATACAGTATCATTATAATAATAGTGTAATCGTGTAGTACGCTTTCTTTTTGTCCAGAACGTCCTGTCATGTCATGCCTAGAGAATGTTGGAATGTTTTCACAGGATGTCACAATGAGATCAACAAAGCTCGTCCGCTGCTGAGGGATGTCACCCACGTCTGGAGATCCCCAGGGTCTTGGCAGGTTCGTGCCATTGGTCGCCGAAGCTCATGGCTCCTGAAACAATCGAGAAGAGAGCACGTGAATGTACGTGAAATGTCACACAGAGTCGCTCAACACAATTACCAAGGCATCAGCAGAACAAACTGTAAATGCCGCTTTTATCAGTTTTGCTGAGATAATTACGTTTTGTCAGAGGAAAATTGAACAACCTCGGCCCCCAAGTGTGTGTGTGTATGTGTGTGTGTGTGTGTGTGTGTGTGTGTTTCAGGATCCACTTTTCCACCACGTAAGGATTATATCAAAGCCGGGGCAACGATAAAAAGGCCAGCACAAATATTAGGCCCCAGTCGGTGGTTTTCTTTTTTTTTTTTAGTCATTTTTAATTAAATGAAGACAATCAAACCAAAATCATCACCATAATTGTCATCATCATCATCATTATCATCATCATCATCATCATGACGTCAATGATGAAAGTGAATTCCCTTTTTTTGTCGGCCGTGATTATAAAATAGACAGGCTATAATATTCTAAATTCGAAGACCGAACGCTAGCACGATTCATTGATAGAAAAAATGTCTAAATCTAATTTACCCTGACAATCGGCCGTAACGATTTAATTACACTAAGATCAAATAGTTTTTAAAGTGGTTTGCCGTCCTCTCTCTCTCTCTCTCTCTCGGGGAGCCGGGGTGGCCGAATGGTAGAGCGTTGGACTTCTAATGCTCGGGTCGTGAGTTCGTATCCCGGCTGGGGCCAAATATTTGTGCTGGCTCTTTCATCGTTGCCCCGTCTTTGATATCATCCGTATGTGCTGGAAAATGACATTAAACTCCCCCCCCCCCCCCAACACACACACCACCACCCTCTCTCTCTCTCTTTCCTCGCAGCGCAGCGTGCCTCTTTGACAATCCAATTTTTGTTATTTATGGAGATACGTATAACATGCGGAGACAACGTCAAGCGGCCTCCATATCTAGTGTCTAGACGGAAATACAATCTGCATGGTTGCATGCCATCTTGGAATAAGCACTAAAGGCACTCCGCTCGATGGCTTGTCCAGGTTATAGAAATCGAGGCACATTGTCACTTGGCTCTCATTGCCTACTGATGATATCTCTGTATGAGAAAGTATTCGCGTAATGTCATTGGCCATAGGCGGACCCAAGCAGGTTTTAGGGTTAAGGGCGCTAACTGACAGGTTTCTTCATTTCCAAGACCCATTTTCCTAAAATCTAAAGGGAACCGGCAGTGACTCAGACTCAGACACAGACATTTTAATTGTTTAGACATATTGTCCATAACAGTGGAGTGAGCGAGAAACATTCA
>JACVVK020000043.1:2402500-2415000 GCA_018292915.2 Batillaria attramentaria | reverse complement strand
TAGCCTAGCAAGGACAAGATGTAAGACAGGTCTGTGCACCTAATCTTTTATCCTTGTAAAATAAAGTTTCGTTCGTTCGTTCGTTCTCTCTCTCTCTCTCTCTCTCTCTCTCTTTTTTAAACATTTTTATTGTTTGTTTGTTTGTTTTGATTTTTTTCTCAATACCCTTTAATGTAGAATAGCAGGACAGCATGTAAGATAGGCAGCAATGCCTAAATGCTCTATCCTGAATAAAAAACGTTTCATCATCATCATCTCTCTCTCACACACACACACACACACACACACACACACACACACACACATACACACACACACACACACACACACACACACAGACACACACACACACACACACACACAGACACACACACACACACACACACACACACACACACACACACACACACACAGACACACACACACACACACACACACACACACACAGACACACACACTCACACACACACACACACACACACACACACACTCACACACACACACACACACAGACACACACAGACACACACACAGACACACACACACACACACACTCACACACACACAAGAAGGTTTTCCTGTTTCTTCCGTCCGTATGTCTGTAGGTGGTGCAAAAATGTACTTTTTCCATCTCCCTGACGGCGCAAACATTGTGGCTTAACTGACAAGGGTGTTCCCAGTAGATGCCGGATCACGCACCTTATTTTCTAGCATCGGGTTCATGATCCTTCCTGTCTTTTTATCCAGACTCTGTTATTACCATCATTACACTCCCTTGAAGAAAGTGTCGGAAGTGCAGCTGCCTCGAGTGATGAGGACTATGTTTTAAGGGATGGTCCCAGTGGGAGAGTCTCGAAGTGAATGTGAGTGGTGGATTATTTGAAATGCACGCGAGATCAGCTTCAGGGGAAAGGTTTATGTGGAATCCTTGCCTATCATTTCTCTTCTAGAAGTGGAGGTTATTGATACCGGACACTGAATACACCCACGCCACTCACAGTGACTAAAAAAGGAATGTGTGCTTTTGGTTTCGGACCAACCCTATGTTAGCACGCTGACTCACCTTACATTTTAATTACATAGAATAATAGAACGACAACAACCTTGAGCTCACTGGTATGGCAAAAGTTATTACTCGTGTTGTTTAGTAACTTCCCATGGACCCTGCCCGACATATTGCCCATCCCCGTACCAGGGGCCGTAACGCTACACTTGGCCCCCGCAACCACGGCCAAGTCGGGCTAACCGAGACCGAGCCGAGATAAGTAATAGCTAAGAAGGAAAAATATTAAAATACTCGGTGACAAGGAAAGTGGACAGTTGCGAACACCTTTAAGGCCCCCGTGTTATTTCACAGTGTGCACAGAAGCGAGGAATTCTGTCAAATTCACCGGCACAGTGAATTTTTAGCATGGCTCGGAGATTATTGTGCGTGGGAGTGATTTCCCTTGAAAACAAAAGCAGACGTTTTTTCCCGGGGGAATTTCGGTCACACCTGTCAACAACATCGTCTCCTCCAAAACCAGGGTATGGTATTATTTTGTTATGCTAACAACATTATACAGCTTAGCGAGGCGTTTCCAAATAATTAAGTGCTCTTGAACATTATGCAGCGCGAAATTAACGTCTGCTGTAAAGGACGTTAAACACCCAAACACCCACCGAAATTCCCCCGGGAAAAAACGTCTGCTTTTGTTTTCAAGGGAACGACAAGCATACAACAGCGTGTGCAAAACTTGTCATCAAATGCGCTGAATCTGTGCATGGCCCCGTTTACATTACAGAGCGCTCTGAGGGCGCCCCTGAAGCGCACCGTACTGACAGTCTGACACTAACTGAGAGCGCTCCACGGCGTTTACATTACACAATCGTGGAAGGGGCGCTGATATGTCACGTGTTTTCGAGGAATGTGACATATCCAAGATGGCAGCGCCCAGAAAACACGTATTTTTGTATGCCTGGCATGAGAAACGATCTTTCGCCATTTGTGAAAATGGCCTGTTGCTACGGTGACACAGGGCCCTAAGCTAGAGCGCCCTCAGACTACCCACTGTAGGTTGTCTGAGAGCAGATGCACTTATGGAACGGTTTGTCCAAGTGTAAACGCGACAGGGCGCTCTCAGGGCGGTATTTTAAGCTAATGTAAACGGGGCCAGTCAGTTGGGTCACAGTCCAGCACCTGACACCATTGTGGTGACTGGCCAGCGTGTATGTAGTAGTAGGAGCGTACCACTTACAGAGCAGACAACGTTGTTTGGTTGCGGACTGTAGACCAGCTAGACGGAGCTGATTGGTTGCTACTTTTATTAGCTTTTTCGAGTCCGTCTGTTAAAAAAACAAACAAAAACCGGACCGTAAGCTCAAAGGAAGTCATATTTCTCTAATAATTATTCGAAGCCACAAAGTCGTGACAACGGTCGCAGTGACCAAATGAAGCATTCTTCTATCTGGGCCCTCATGTAAAAGTCGGGGTTATGGAATTTAGCCCCGGGTTAGAGGCTAACCTCGAACTAAACTAGCTCTAGGGTTAAATTTTCTGGGTATTTGTGTTTGTTTGTTTGTTTTAAATCAAGAAGCGGGTCCATGTTCCAGCAAGGTGCCTATGCCGATTTTTGTCTTTCTTTCTTCGCTGTTTTAATTTTTTTTAAATTTATCTAATTTTGTTTTGGGGTCTCTTTTGTCCTAGGGTTTCTTTTGTCCCAAGGCCGTCCTGTAGAAGTCGGGGTTAGGGAATTTAGCCCCGGGTTAGAGGCTAACCTCGAAATAAACTAGCTTTAGGGTTAATTTTTTTTTAAATCAGGAAGCGGATCCATTCCAGCAAGGTGCCTATGTCGTTATAGAAGGATTTTTGTCTTTCTTTCTTCGCTTCCTTTTTTTTAAATTTAATTTTGTTTTGGGGTTTCCTTTGTCCTAGTCTGGGTTAGGCCCGTAGCCGTGGGTTAAATTAACCTCGAGTTCTACATACGGGCCCTGATAAACAGCCGTAGAGCTTCGCCAGGGAAGCGGCAGTTTTCCACCTCAGTGGCGTTACGAATATAGAGGCTTTCACAGAAGCTCAAAATATGCATAAGGTCATCATCGTGCCGATCGTTGTCAGGTCGCTAGAAAGAGACATCCATAAACATAGGAGATTCCACTCAAGTGATAATATGCACGCATCATCCTCTATATGGTTGTAACGCTGGGGTTCGACTAGTTCGGTTAACCCGTGAGTGTTCGGGGAAGTCACATCTTGGTTAGAGGGACGCCCTGCCTAGGGTTCGACAGGACAACCCAAAGGCTCGGATGGTGAGTTTGAAAACAGAAAACTTTTTTTTCTGCTAAGGGTGGGGGTAGGGGTGGGGTGGGTGATTGGGGGTTTAACGTCCTTTTCCACCACATACGGGTGACATCAAAGACGGGGCAACGATGAAAAAACCAGCAGAACTATTTGGCCCCAGCCGGGATACGAACTCGCGACCCGAGCATCAGAAGTCCAAAGCTCAACCATTCGGCCACCCCGGCTCCCCTTTTCTGCTGAAAAATATCATTCCTTCTGCAGAGAAACTGTTGGGGTTTTTTTGTTTGTTTGTTTTTTTCCTGCAGAAAAATAAGCTTGTCGATTTTTCCCGCAGAAAAACTGTTATTCTGTCAGACTTCGCCAACCATGTAAGCTTTCTCATCGTAAATCGCTGGTTCATCGGACTCCTTCAAATTACCCCGTTATACCCCGTGGGCCTGTGTGGGCAACATGATGATTATTTTACTCTCAGTCAAACTTACCGCTGTTCGAAGAGGACCCGGTCAGTTCCCTACAGCGCCCGGCCTGACAAGAATAGAACCCGTAGCACGTGCACTCCGAGTCGTTCTGGCAGGACTTGGTCAGGATCGTGTCGCAATCTCTCTGCAAGCAAACAGAAATGCGATACATATGCATGGTGCCGTCAATCAAAGCTCAGCTAGGCCGTGGCCTTTACAGGGGGTTCATTACGCAGATCGCGTAACACGTGTCACGGGAGTTTTGGGGGCTTGTTTCGATAATGAGTGCGTGGGAGATTGCCCCCGGACCCCCCACACACACGACAGGCACGCAACTGGCTGCAAACAGATTAGGACAGCGGATGTGGTCTTGTGGTTGAGGCATATATCCGACTTAGTTCACATCCTGAGTTGCCTGGTTCTAATCCCCGGCGGGCAGGAATTTAGTGTGATTTTTCCTTTCCAAATCAAGTCAAATTTACGCGCAGGCTCGTTTATTTTGCCTGTCTCGACTTCGTGAATACACGCACGCTCTAACTGTGCACGCGGGAAAACCGCATTTCAAATGGGAGCGGCCGAGGAATGTGAAATAGACAACCAGCATTTATCTGGAGAAAGGGCCTACGTGCCATGGTTTTTAAAAGCGTTAGGTCCCTTTTCTTTTCCAAATGACGGAAGACAAAGCCGGTTTTCATCAGATTCTTCGCAGCGACGAAGGCGAGTGGTTAACCAAAGTAGAGGAATACATGTACCACATTCACCGTGTGATAAAATGAGGGAGTAAACTCTCGCTTTTATTGATGGTGGCAATTGCACAAGACAAAAAAACAACAACAAAAAACCAACAACAACAACAACAAAAAACACACACACACAAACAAACAAACAAAAAACCAATTGACTGACCCCCTACACTACACGGGGAGCCGCCGTTACCCCATCATTAATATCACCCGTGGACGTTAAACACTCAAACACCTACCCACCCACTCACCCCTGCGCTATACTCGACTAGTCGGGATATAGACGTCAAGCGAACATTCATGCACTGCGAGCCTCTTCAGTTTGACTCCGATATCGCAGCAGTTTGACACGAGAAAGGGTGTAACCTGGTTTGTGGGTGGTCACTTTTCGACAAAACGAGCATGGAAAACCTGTACGGGACAAGAGCAGATAATATGCCTACGCACCGCACACGTCAACGAAGACCCCTCAGCGACTTGTGGACGATTGGTCCCGTGGGCGTAATAACACACGTTAGTTAGTTAGTTAGTTAAGGCTCAACGGTAATGACACAAATTGAGCGTCGGGTGAAGTGCACTGTTTATTTGAAGGACCCTCATTCACACACCCCCTCCCCCCCCCCGCCTTCTGTTTTCTCATTTGCGCATACCCCACCCTGCTATAATAAACAACCAGTTAATTGTGAGCAGGTAGAAGAAGAAGAAGACCCTGTTTGGCGAGCGTGCTAGTTTGTAGTGATTTATGTTGTCACGAAAAAGCGAGAATTTCGTGAGTTTTGTATTTTGTAGGGCAAGGTGTATGCCAGGGGTTTGCTACAGGAGGAAAGATGCCAGTGCAACACTTCCACTAAGCGAAATTTAATTTAAACCCATGCAGAACATTTAAATTAATCATGATTTTTTTTCTCTTTTTGGTGAGGTCACCGGTGCTCAACCCCAAACAGTAGGAAGCGAGTTCAACCATTCACATAGCCACAGACACTGTATCCGCCTTTATCAAAAAGTCAAACTTGTGTTTCGTTTTATTTCCGTTTCCTGTTTTTGTCGATTGTTGTAGTGTTGTTTCGGTTTTCTTATATTTTGGGAGGTCTAGATTCCCCCCCCCCCACTCCCCCATGCACCTCTCCCCTTTAATTCATTTTATCCTTTTATCTGGGTCTTGCCGTGAAAGCTGTTGTGCTATTTTCTAATGATTGCTAATTTTCACAAAATGCGAAACGACGTCGTATTGTGAAAGACTGATATAACCCTGGGGCAGATGCAAAATGTCAGCGGTGTATTGAAGAAGCAGTGGAGTGTTTAAGTGCAGCACGCCCGCGCATCCCAGCAACAACCGCAGCCAGAAACAGCTGAGGGGAGAAGGGAGTTATGCCGGGGTGGTGGTGGTGGTGGTGGTGGTGGTGATGGGAACAGACTCTGCTCTCGATGCGATATGTCAGTAATTGATGATGAACTGCATTTTATCATGGAATGCCCAAAATCTCAAGCTGAAAGGCAGCATGTTATACCATCCACATTTCGCAGACCAATTTCATCTTTTAATTTCTGCAGGGACATGTCACTAGAACTACCAAAGAAAACATTGCTAAGTCTGGCAAAATTCATTAGAAATAATAAAATCGTCTAGTATGTCATGTAGATACGTTTGAAACTATGTTGACATGTTTCACCTTACACACGTGCACTACTGTTTATGTTTGTTCTTTTGTAACATAATTATGCGATGTGCAGTTTGGACTGTTGTGATTTCTTCCGTCCTACATGTGTTTTTGTCATTCTGTACGTATAAGATCATGTATGATGCATTACTTGACATTCCTCCATACCCCAAATGGGGAGAAAGGAATAAAATCTTTGAATCTTTGAATCTTTGTGGGGGGGGGGGATGACCACATTGAGAAGAAAGAGAAAAGACACCCCCCCCCCGCCACACACACACACACACACACACCGCGTCCCCGACGCCGCCGGGTTATGTTCTTTCCGTACAAGAATTGCCAGGAAACTGAAATTATACATATGGTATGGTATGGTATTGTGTGATATTGTTTTGTGGTGCCATAGCATAGAATTTTCCTCCATCGCAGGTCATACCGCTCCGTCCTCACGGGGACACGTTCTGTAGCTCACAACGTCGATGGGACCTGGGCCCGCATGTAAAAATCGGGGTTAGGGAGGTATGCCTGGGTTAGAGTCTAACCTCGAACTAAACTAGCTCTAGGGTTAAATTTTCTGTTGTCCTTTTGTTTTAAAACAGGAAGCGGGTCCATTCCAGCAAGGTGCCTATGCCGTTATAGAAGGATTTTTGTCTTTCTTTTTTCACTTCCATTTTTTTTTACATTTAATTTTGTATTGGGGTTTCTTTTGTCCTAGTCTGGGTTAGGCCCGTAGCCGTGGGTTAAATTAACCTCGAGTTCTACATACGGGCCCAGGCCTCTACCCCCTGGGCACGGCTGCCCCGAGGGACGGGCGTCAGGGGACAAGGCACATGAGATGTCAGGTCTTCTCACGACCTCCACCACTCCTCGTTATTAAAATGCCAGCTATCCTCTTGTATGGTGTCGCATTCCCTTTTTTTTTTTTTTTTTTTTTCCCCTTTCTTTCCTCCATTTACGGCTGGGCCAAAGTAACAAATCTCATTTAAAGTTCGGGGAGGAAAATTTCAACTTTGAGAGGGTTGTTTATATTCTGTGACATTTAAATGATGCTGCTGGCATCAGCGCAGTTTGAATTTCACGGTCGTTTGCGATGCAAGTTTGCTTGTCTGAGATGCTGTGTTTGAACTTGTGCTACAGTCCAGAACAGCCTGAAGCTCCAGGAAAGTGCACGCATTCCGTTGTAGGGATGAAAGCCTCAGCCCTACCACTGTTGTGTGGACAGAATTTCAGTTTCAGAGAAAACAACTTTTTTTTTTTGCTTTTTTTTTCCGTCGGAAACAAACTGCATCTTCAGAGAAAACGGCGATCTTTTTTTTTCCTGTGACGTGCATGATTCCTTGAGTGATATTTTTTTTGTTTTTTAAGAAAACTTTTTTTCGCATTTGTCTATCGGCCCATTCTTGAAGCAAAGCGTGGGTGTTATAAACAGTGCTGCCCTTTGGTTCTGAAAGTTCCCACAACATTTTCTTTAACACCGGCAAAATTAAAAAAAAAACCAAAAAAACACCGGTAACTTTCGAAAGAGTGATGCAATTCTCCCTTGGTAATTGATGCTTTCTCGGCTGATGGCTTTGTCGCGTAGCCACCTTCTTACCCAGATAATCAGTGGTATCCATGACACATGCTAATTTAAGAAAGAAATAATCTGCTAAAAACACAAGAAACGCAACAACAAAAACCGCACGAAGGTGTACGCATGTTTCCATGAGAAAACAAAACGACAAGCAAAAAAAGCACACATCAAAAGCCGACGCATCCTTTCTATCTTATCTGACACATCCAAACTTTTTTTTAATAGCATTCTGTGCTTTCTTTATACATTTTCATTTCATTGCTTCAACGGGCACGGTAAAACACAGTTGGTAAATGATGCTCGCACTTCTTCCTTCTAAAGTTGCCCGATTCGCACAATGTCGACGAGCGGCTATATTGTTCAGTGAGCTAGACATCAAAACAACTCTGCAATTTAACTTTTACACAGGCCACACAATTCTCTTTGATGTGAGATCGCCAGGGAAAAAAGAACAAAAAGGAAAAAGAAGGCAAAAAAGTATTATTCGTGCTGATTCAGAGCTGTCAGAAAAAACTGAACTGATCGACTCATGAGCGAAACCATTCCCAGCTCAGAATGAAAACACCTGTCATTGTTATTTCACTTATTGCGAAACAGTTCATTGTCTACTGCATCAGCCTAACTTTAGTGCAAATGAAAGGGAGACGGGAAGTAATGGCGTGCATTTCCCCTGATCATGTCCCATCATTCTTCCATGCTTCCGACGTGAATGAACTGCGGAAACGATGGCCGCGTACTGGCAAGAAAAGACCAAGACACATATGGCCGTGCACGTAGATTGATTAAGAGCACCATTCTGTCTTTTGTTCTGTCTGTCACGTCTTCCCTCTCACAAAATTAATCTGTTTTGTTGTTCAGTTGGACTCGCCCTCGCTCACACAGCACGACATCCGCTCCTTCAAATGCAAAGAAAACCGTAGAGTACAAATTAATAATGTAGAACTGAAACTGATTACTTCCCGGTACGGGTAAGGGTGGGTGGGTGTTTGGGGGGGGGGGGGTTTAACGTCCTTTTCCACCACATACTGGTGATATCAGAGCAGGCGCAAATATTTGGCCCTAGCCAGGATTCGAATTCACGACCCAAGTTATGGAAGTCCGACGCTCTACAATTCGGCCACCCTGGTTCCCCAATTACTTCCCGCTAAAGAGCTCCAATTTCCAAAAACAATTTCCTGTAACTGTTGCTTCCAATTAATAACAGGAGCAACATGATTTGTGAGGAAAGTCGTTGTTGTTGGTGGTGGTGTTGTCGTTGTTGAAACTTTAGTTTATAGTTAAGGTACTTACAATTTGTAATCAATACGCTCTGCTTACCAGTGAACAGGGAAAAGGACGTGACACCCAAACACCCACCCAGTGAACAGGATACTAACGTATTTGTTTTCCCGCCTTCTAGTGTAAATCCATCTATATTTCACCAGACCTTCGGCAACAGACCTACGCATCGTCATTGTTATTCTTATAATTAAACCTTTATCCAAGGGTCTTCAAGAGCATAAAAATGTGTTTTGCTCATCATGTAAACCAACTGACTCTTTTTTTTTTTAAGTTGCTTCTCTGTAGGGAAACAACTTTCAGGGATGGGGCATTCTGTCAGGGAAGGCACACCTCCAGCAGGGATATCACAAGACATGAGCAAGCATCCTCTGTCAGACGACCTGCGTGAGGCTGGCGCCAAATGCTAGTTCACAGACGTAGCGTAGCAGGTCTCGGGTCTTTGGTAAGTCTGACAGATTGGAAGAGAGACAGAAAAAGAGAAGAGAGAGAGAGAGAGAGAAACAACCCACCACCACCAACACTGGAAGAAATCTATAATAATACGTTGTGTAACACACACACACACACACACACACACACACACACACACACACACACACACACACACACACACACACACACACACACAGAGAGAGGGGGGGGGGGACACGCACCTGATGATCAAAACAAAAGACTGATTTATAGTTTGTGGGCAAGGGGAGAAACATTTAATTTTATATTTAGAACCGCTTGCGGCACTTGCGTCATGCCGAACGGATGTAATCAGAGATCGCTAATGAAAACACAGACATGATGCACGTGCTGGACAATGCGCCAGTCCCACGCTGTGAAAGTCACAACTCCCGAAAGCACACCTTCGGGTAGAGGATGTAACTATCGTATATTTCCATCCCTCCACTGGCGTATACAACAGGAAGACTCAATTAGCACAGTGGTAGAGTTTGTGGAAACTAGACATAACAATGCAAAAACAACAACAACAACAACAACAACAAAACACCCTAATTATTCCAAGATTACTAGCTGCACAGACGACATATATTGTTGTGGAACAATTGTTAAACGGGCCAAATCCATCTTGGCTGAGCCAACTTATGTTTTGGAAGTTTCGCTCCTGAAAACGCCTGTACGCTCGAAATACTCTATCTTGGTGATTAATACAGCTCTTAATGCGATACCTATGTGGCGGAAAAGGACGTTAAACCCCCAAACACCCACCCACCCTACCCCACCCTTAATGCGATACAATTCGAGCGAGCGGTCGAGCATTCAAATTCTTCTACGACTGTTGTTACACGACTGGAACGCTCAGTGTGATCGCCGCGTCATCGAGTACGCTTCTGCTGGCTCAGTGCCAGCATTACAGACGCTGTCACTGTGCAGGTTTCAAAGTGGTGTGGATATAGCTACCACAAAAACAGCTCAAAACGATCTGTGAGAATAAAACTGATAGCATTAGCCCCTCCAATGCCTTTTCCACCAAATAAGTAAACAGAATAAATAAATAAATAAATGTCAAGACGGCGAGTGTACTATTCCAGCCCTCGGTTCAACACAGACACCGTCACACTCGCGCGCGTGCACGGACGCACGTACACGCACAACACACGTACACGTGCGCGCGCGCGGTTTCGAGTTTCTTCTCTTTGAACAGGGAAATAAGTCTGTCGTATGAGGGGTACTTTATAATAATAATAATAATAATAATGAGTAGTATTGTACAGGCTCTTAAACCAATTCCTTGAGCAGCCTCAAAGCGCCGCGAACTGGACCCAGCACGCACGCTCACGTGAATCACACCATCCTCTCACACACTGAACACATTACAATCACGTTGTGCGAAAGGTCAGCTCAGCAATTTAAGTTTCGGAATTTAGAATTGCATTTATTTTCAAATTTTGTGGGCTGAATATTTCCAAAGCACAGGGGGGAGGAGTTAGTCAGTTCGTTATTTAGGGCTTAACGCCACGCAACGGAGGGAGAGGAAGCCGGAGTACCCGGAGAGAATCCCCGACGATCGGCCCGAACGAACAGGGAAAAAAATTTTCTTTACGAGATTTTCTGTCCGGAGTAAATCCGTCATGGGAGTAAGCTCTTGGTGTTACAATGGTGTTATCTGGTTGTTAGCGTCAGCCGTAAAAAAAAAACAAAACAAAAAACGCAGCAGTTCGGAACACGAACGCGCTCTCTTTAGCGGTTGTGTGGGTGTTTTATCATGACTCCGCTGTGGCCCGGGGGTGGAGACGAGTGGGGGTGGGGTGTGGGGGGGGGGGTGGGCTGGATGGGTTCTCACATGACAGCCTCTTCTTCAGATCCTTGCCGCGAGCAGAGCGTCTTCCGTGTTTTACTTTTTTTTTTTTTTTGTAGTCTCTCCCGTTACTGTTTATTCTTCGTTTGTGTTTGGCCGCGGCTGTCTATTGAATTTACGTTCTGTGTGGACGTTCTGGACTCCACCTAGCGGCAGTTAGGCCACGTATAGTCACGGCCACGGGTGACTGCGTGGCCTAACTCCCGCGGGGGTGGGGTGGGTGTTTGGGAGTTTAACGTCCTTTTCCACCACGTATGGGTGATATCAAAGACGGGGCAACGAAGAAAAAGGCCAGAACAAATATCTGGCCCCAGCCGGGATTCGAACTCACGACCCGAGCATTGAAAGGCCAACGCTCTACCATTCGGCTATCCCGGCGCCCTGCCTAACTCCCGCGTTTAAACTGTAAAGTGTTGCTTCATTGGAAAAAACAAATCTCCGTCAAAGGCAACGACAAAAGAACATTTTCTTCCCATAAAAAAAAACAACCAAAACATTTCTTCAATTACATGTTTGTCACAACAAATTCACCCCGAGGCAAATGTCTCAACACATTTCGTACCGCGCATGAGTACCCCATGTCTCTGAATCATTTTTTCGGTTTTGGCCCTGTGTGCGAAAATCAGCCAAGATTAACGGTTCCTTGGCGGCTCTTACTGCAGCAAACACGAGTGTGATTAAAGTGCAAGCCTCCCAATGAGCCAAATTTAAATTCATGCAGACATTATTTTGATTATTAATGATTTTTTCTTTTAGTGAGGCATCTGGTGCACATCCCCAAACTTACTTACTAGGAATTAAGTTCAACCTTTTAGACCGTCCCCGACAATTCCCCGTATGACCCCGGCTGAAAGACAAGTAACGGGTCGGAACACGCATTGAACATTCTAGTCTGCGGTGTAATATCAGAATTTATCGACCGTAACGTCAGTTTCCTGTCTTCAGAGACGTGCCCTTTTAATATTTAATTCTGTTGGGAAAACAGTGGTGTGGATTTGCCCGGACTGTACTTTCCATTTGAGTGAACTCTGAAAATCTCACCGGTACGAGAGTAAGCTTAAATGTGATGAACAAACGATGGGGCACGACCGGAAAAGGGGTGGAGTCAACAGGACGATGGTGTTGAGGGTTGGGCTGCTTCCACAGGGAGAAGCGCGTCGCCGCGGTGCAGCGCTACACAGTGCTATTCTATTTTTCCA
>JACVVK020000043.1:2380000-2397500 GCA_018292915.2 Batillaria attramentaria | reverse complement strand
ACACACACACACACACACACACACACAAAAGTTTTTTTTCCCGAAATACTCACATCTTCTTGTACAAACGATCCTTCTGGAGATCCGGACCCAGCTGACAGACTTCCTTCCTGACCAGAAAAGCCCTGAGAGACCGGTTGGAAGGAATCCCCCCACCCAAAGCCAGACTGCCCCAAATGTCCGGTTGGTTGTGAAGGTCCTGACTGTCTCGGTGGCCCATCCATAAAGGAACCTACGCCTTGGAAACCGCCCTGAGAAGATTCTTTCGGCATGTGTTTGGAACCCGACTCAAGGCCACTGGAGAAACCATGGGCTGGTTGATCTGGCTGAACTGATTGGGCTGGTTGAATCGGCTCAACCGAAATTGGCGGCCCAAACACAACAGGGGGTCCAAACCCTGCAATGTCGGGGCTACCGAGGCCGACAAACGCTCCGAAACCGTCGTCCTCCGATGGAAAAGATTCGAAGGCAGGCGAAAAGCCAATCGATATTCGGCTGGAGTCAGAATGTGATTCTGTATTAGGGTTGACACTGTCTTTGTTAGCGATGGTATTTTCTTTGGTATGAGCTTGATTGTCGAAAGTGTGCGTTGCCTTCTGAGAGGTTTTGGAATGTTCGGGTGTGGGAGTTGTTTGAGCCGAGTGGCCCTTTCCGCGCTCTCGGTTTGCAGAATCGGACTTCGCGGCCGTCTTCGGAGCGTTCTGACTGTCTTTCAGTACCTCTCTGATGACATTGTTCAGGACTTCCTGGTCCTCCTCTGGAGCGTCCTGTCCAATGTCACCATTCGTATGTCCTCGCCGGTTCATCGGCTGAACTCCCAGGACAGGAGTGGAATAGTGCAAGGACACGTAGCTCTCGGGTCGACGGACTGAATGAAACGATCTGCCGTCGCTGGGCCGAAGGAATCCCCAGCCAGGCGCTCCGAAAACTCTTGTGTATGAGAAGGGTTTGGGTGGTGCCATGTTGGAGATACGATTGTTCGTCTCTGGCTGCTGTACCGAGGGTGTTTCTGGTCGCGGTTGCTTTCCGTGGTTTCCCTGACGAATCCCTGTGACTCGCAGCTTCTCAAATTCTTTTCTACTCTTGTGTTTCACGTGCCCTGCAGAGAGCGCGCCGGAGGAGAAGTCCCCTTCCAAAATGGGCATCCTTTTCCTTTCGCGCCACCAGAAAGCCGATGGGTACCACCTGCGGGTGTCCTTCTCGGCGGCCTTGGCCCGGTTCTTGGCCAACACGAGGTTCTGGATGGCTCCGCGCCAGGTAAAGAGCTGCACTTGGGACACAAAGAGAAGGAGGACAAGAGTCAGCACGTGCAGCACGGCACCGTGATTGAGCAGGCCCTTGATAATGCTCATGCTGATACTGTTGCGCGTTTCTAGGGCCGGGGAGAGAGAGGGGAGAGGACGGAAGAAATGCTCGTGGTCCTTGGACAGCTAGAGAGGTAGCAGATGCCTAGGGCTGAGAGTGGTCGTCGGACACTGGAGGTAAACGCTGCGGCGTTGACTGGAAGGTGCGGGTTGCAATGTCGCCGGAGAGGTGGTTAATAACGTTGTAATGCCGTGGACAGATCTTGGCACAGGATCAGCTGCTGACGACTGTCTCACACATCATGCGACACCTGCGGGGGGAGTAAACATTAGGGATTTAACAATTGAATGAAAAACAGTTTGAAGTGACGCTTTGCTGAGACTAGCACACAATGCGTGGAGTGTGTTAAGCCCGACACTAGGCACAGTTTGACGTCACCCAGGATGGTGGGGTAGGGTGTTTGGGCGTTTTACGTCCTTTTCCACCACGTATGAGTGATATCAAAGACGGGGCAACGAGAAAAAGGCCAGCACAAAATGTGGCCCAAGCCGGTTGCGAACCCACGACCTAAGCATTGGGAGCCCAATGCTCTACCATTCGGCTATCCCGGCTCCCCACGTCACTCAGGACAGAACAGTGAGGACACCACCCACAGAGAAAGACCTGAAACTTTACCTACTTATGCTCTTTGCGACAAACTTTCAAAAAGTCAAAGTCAAACGATTTTATTCCTTTCTCCCCTATCGGTGTGTGGACGGAGGAACTGACAAAGTGGAAGGGACAACAATGACATTAAACAATAAAAACAACAACAAAAACAACAACAAAAAGTTAATACCTGTACATCGGCAGCAGCGCAGCAGCAAAACGAGCGTTTATATGAACACACACACACACACACACACACACACACACACACACACACACACACACACACACACACACACACACACACACAGAGAGAGAGAGAGAGAGAGACTGTTACATTTACATTTAAACTATTCTATTAATTTTGATGTATTTAGCCAAGTTCAGTACATTCGTCTGTGATGTTTACAAAGACATTAATCCACAAAAGTTAAATGAGGATACTGGCCTGCGGAAATTGGCAGGAATAAGGGTTCCAAGACACGAAATACTCGTATGTTTTCAGCAGACACATTCCACCCCTGGACCGCACAATTACACAAACCACAGACCTAAAAAAAGATAGACCCACCGCCGCACGCTGCCACCGCTGCTTGCGAGTGTCGCTATCGCGGCCATCTTGTGAATACCAGAACTCAGATGCTCTGTGTACAGGACGCCTCGTTCGAAATACAAAGTTCTTTAGAAAGACGTCATCAGAAATGTGACGTAAGATAAAGGGGACCAATGCTATGCGCGCTATGTAAACAGTAAGCGCGCTATGTAAACAGCTGATAGCGTCTGGCACTTCCAGGTACTCGCAACATGGCGCGCGGCGGCGTCACACTTCCAGCACAGCAGGGGGTCTATCTTTTTTTTTAGGTCTGTGACACATACGCTGCAAGGAGCGGCATGAAGATCTATGATGCTCGAGTCCGGGTCCAGTGTGATTTTGCAGCCTAGTGCACTCCCACTAACATGATAATGACAATGATAACCGAGTATTGTGCAGGCGCTTTTCCCAATAGTTTCTGAGTTGGCTCAAAGCGCCACGAACTGAACCCAACACGCACGCTCACGTGAATCACACGCGTTCTCTCACACACGGGACATGAACACACTACAATCACGTGGTGCGAAGGGACAGCTCGGCTATTTAAGTTTCGGAATTTAGAATTGCATGTATTTTCAAATTTTGTGTGCTGAACATTGGTTAGTTTTCCTCGGGGCGCGCGTCAAACAAAAAGTACCCCGCGCGGGACAATGAAATGTTCCAGTTCTTCTCCTACAAACACTGATTTTGACAGAAGTATTTTTTGAATGGGAACGCACGTGTATTTATATATGTGTATCACTTGCATAAAAGCGGGGGAGCCGGGGTGGCCGAATGGTAGAGCGTTGGACTTCTAATACTCGGGTCGTGAGTTCGTATCCCGGCTGGGGCCACACATTTGTGCTGGCTTTTTCATCGTTGCCCTGTCTTTGATATCACCCTTACATGGTGGAAAAGGACGTTAAACCCCCAAACACACCCCCCCCTCCCCTTGCATAAAAGCGACAAAGACCGCAGAAGAGTGACGTTGAAACCAAATATGTGCGACACAGACGTGATAACTTTTAAAATGGTTTTATCGACAAAAAGCTGTTGTAACAGAGCAGTATGACACACCTGAAAGAAAGCAAAGGTCAAACGCTCAAAATTCAGAAACACGAAACGTTTTGATCAACACGACCAATGTGTAATTTATTTATTTAATTTTTTTCATTCATTTATTTTATTTATTTTTATTTATCTTTTTTATTTATTTATCTATTTTATTTTATTTATTTTCTTTCTTTCTTTCTTTCTTTCTTTCTTTCTTTTTTTTTTACTTCTCTGTTTAAACATGAAAAATGTTTCATTAAAAATGATAATTGAAGAAAACTGCCATCAAAGATTTTGTGTGATACTTTCTTTGTGTGTCTGCTAATAAACTGAACGACGGGTAGTGAACAGGCACGCAGTCTAACGATAAATCTAATGACAAACACTTCATGCACAAAGACGAATATACACGCTGCACGCTGAAAGAGTAATTGTCATGGAATAAAAAATCTGACAGACCTTTTTTTTACCCCCCCCCTCTCTCTCTCTCTCTCTCTGTCTCTCTCTCGGGGAGCCGGGGTGGCCGAACGGTAGAGCGTTGGACTCTCACTGAGATCGAATCCCGCCGGCTGGGGCCAAATACTTGTGCTGGCCTTTTTTTCTCGTTGCCCCGTCTTTGACATCACCCTTATGTGGTGGAAAAGGACGTTAAACTCCCAAACACCCCCCCCCCCAAACCCTCTCTCTCTCTCTCTCTCTCTCTCTCTCTCTCTCACCTCTCTCTCACACACACACACACACACACACACACACACACGCACACGCACACACACACACACACACACACACACACACACACACACACTTTTCACTTCTCTCTCTCTCTCTCTCTGTCCCTTCGGTGTATGATCTGAATAACCATGTCAGGGGTGTGTGTGTGTGTGTGTGTGTGTGTGTGTGTGTGTGTGTGTGTGTGTGTGTGTGTGTGTGTGTGTGTGTGTGTGTGTGTGTGTGTGTGTGTGAGAGAGAGAGAGAGAGAGAGAGAGAGAGAGAGAGAGAGAGAATTCTTTTCTTTTTCTTTTTCAATGACGTTTCTTTATGATTTTTCTCTTCTTTTTCTTCTTTTCTTGTAGTTCTCCTTATCTTTGCTATTGTAGTCTATATTTTTTTTATTGTTGTACCATCGGCTGCTTGAAAATAAATCACTGTTTGGATAAATCATTTCCGTTGGAAAATAAAGTTCGTTCTCTCTCTCTCTCTCAAGAGCGATAACTGTCTCTATGGTTGATTCGTAAAAAAAAAAAAAAAAAACCAACTAACGATTGGGAATAAAAGGTTGCGGCTGTAAAGCGATTGGTAATAAATTTTGAGACAATGGGAAACTGAAATACCGTACATTGATGAAATGCACTTTTCTGTGAGAGCGATGGCGAAGATTGTGTATTTTGAGAGAAAATACAAAATCTGTATGAGAAGTGCGCCCACACACGAGAGAGTTTTACAACGGTTGAGGTCATTGACGTAAAACAGTGTACATAAACGAAAAAAGCAAAGAAATGAAACAAGGAAACAAACAATCAAACAAGAATATAAATCAAATCAAATTGCACAGTTGAGAGAGAGAACGTTGTACAGTGTACACTGAAAACTACATACTAAAAAGAAAGAACATATGTACATTAAACTGAATGCGAGAGAGAGAGAGAGAGAGAGAGGCAGGCAGACAGAGAGGGGCACAGACAGGTGGGGGTGGGTGTTTGGGGTTTAACGTCCTTTTCCACCACATACGGGTGACATCAAAGACGGGGCAACGATGAAAAAGCCAGCACAAATATTTGGCCCCAGCCGGGATACGAACTCACGACTCGAGCATTAGAAGCCCAACGCTCTACCATTCGGCCCACACAGACAGAGAGACATAGACACAGAGAGACACACACAGAGACAGAGAGCCTTTAGTCAGATCGGTCTCGCCGGCATTGATTTATTAAACGAACATTCACAGATACGATGTTAGACATAAACGAACCTTAAGCACTCGTTCAGAGAAACAACAACACCAGCAGTAAATGAAAGAAGACGAAACACACACAAGCACACACAAAAAAGAAACGGATTAAAACTAAAATCAAGTCAAACCTGTAAAAACAATAGCTCAAGATTTGCACGAAATTGCAATAAAATAAAACTTTACCTTGATAACTTGCAGCACAGACTCCGTCCAACAAATTCGCCAGTAACAAACTTGTAAGTTGTGAGCTATGAACCATGAACCAGTCTATATACTGTTCGCTGAGCCTTCCCCTACTCGGAACTCAACTCCAAACTTTACTACTATCGCAGCCTGCACGCGCGAACTAGCTAGGCAGACAAGCGCGCCAACTCGACACTCCGGAACTAACGCCCAGTCTCTCGAGCGCCGACGCGTCTCTTTGGCCACCTACCCACAGCACTGGTTCCACGAAGCCGCTGCCACACCGCTATATATATATATATATACGTGTCAGCTACTCGCCGAATTCGACAGCTTTATCTCATGGTGAGAAATAATGACGACATGCCAAGTACGACATGGCAAGTACGTCACCGCGTTCTAAAGTCGTCTGTCTGGTATTCCCCACGGCTCTGTTCAAAGAACGCCTTTGAGTGTAATTCATTGAGGCGATTTTGATCCCAGTCAGATTTCTCTATTCTGAGCCTTTAGCCAACATTGAGTAAAATCATTTGTGGTGTAGAAATGATTGGCGAACAAACAAACAAAACTAGAGGAGCAAAGCCTCCTTGGCTCACTTGTGAGATGGGTCAAGGTCATTCAAAAGAGTATGTTTCTAAAGCTCTTATCACTAGCTTTCACGAAATAAGGTGTCTTGTGTTCATAGTTCCTAAGAAAACAGCAAATGGCAACATAACAGTTTTCCCAGGACAGCTTCTATGACCTTGACCTTGGGTCAAGGTCATTCAAATGAGATCTGTAAGTGAAGAGCTTATCAGTGACTATCATTATGCCAAATTTGATAACTCTAATTTTTGTAGTTTCTGTACAAATGGTAATGTAAAATTTCACAACAGACAGCTGTAATGACCTTGACCTTGAGTCAAGGTCACTCAAATGGGTATGTCTGCATAGGTCTCTTTGCTGCCTATCATTGTGCCTTGCTGCTGTTTGTTGTTTCCAAGGAAATGCTAACGTTAAAGTCTCCACAAAACATCTTGAATGGCCTCAACACTTTTTGCCCTCACTCCGAACTCCAAGGATGCTGGAAATCACCAAAGCGGCTTGAATCGAACGATCTTTGAAGCTAACAATGGCAGCGATGATGGGGCCTTTAAGATTTGAACGAAACGCCCCCCCCCCCCTCCGCCCCCCCCCCCCCCCCCACCCCCCCCACCCCCCCGCCCCCCCCCCCCCGCCCCCCCCACACACACACACACATGCAATCATTTTGAATCCACTCAAACTACAAACAAAACAAGGTTGGGCGTGGTTAGATTCGCACTAACTGTGGTAGGATGTTGCGGGTTGTTGTTGTGGTAGGGTTCCCACAAACAACGTCAGAGAACTGGTTATCGGAATCCAAGAAAACAACATCCAGGTATTCCTGTCAAGGTTGCTTGTACACGACCCCTTTCGAAAACACGCAGCTGGTAAACGCGCCTGATGGGAACTAACAACGGGAAGGTAAGATTTCCAACAAAAAGACGAAAATAATATACTCTGAATGACGTGCGTGCTACACACGAATCAGTCAACCGTGACCGCAAGCAGTCATCAGTCTGTCACGGTTCATTAGCCATCCGCGATTTGTCTCCGGTAATGAAGCGAAATCGGTCGTCAGTGACACTCAGACTAGTAGCATTAAAACAGTAATGGCTGGACGAGTCGTTCATGTACCGGATATGAAATCAATGGCTCCTGGCCAAATGACAAATGATTAAATTGAAACCTCTCTGCGGAAAGGGACAATCAATGTAATTTTACGCTCCTAAGAACGACGTTTTCGGGGCGGGGGGGGGGGGGGGGCAGTTTGCTGAATTTAAATGGGCACCTTTTAAAAATGTTGATATTTGCCTGATCCCAACTGAAAGACTTCCCACTTACTGCCGCACTCCCTCTACAAAGCTTATAACAGAAATTCAGATAAGAAGTGTATAAAAGCAATGGCAATAAAGAAGCCGCTGCTTTGTCGATTATAATCATTTTCAAAGTAGTAAAATTGCTTTGTTGTTTGGATTTTGTTTGCTTGTTTAATTTCTTGGAATCGTCATCGACAGTCACGGAGTATAAAATAAGAGTATACTGTCAGAATCAGTATTTGTGTGTGTGTGTGTGTGTGTGTGTGTGTGTGTGTGTGTGTGTGTGTGTGTGTGTGTGTGTGTGTGTGTGTGTGTGTGTGTGTGTGTGTGTGTGAGAGAGAGAGAGAGAGAGAGAGAGAAAGAGAGAGAGAGTTCCGACCAGGCAAAAACAACAACAACAACAAAACCCCGCTGATTCTATGGAGCTGGAAATGCCAATGGAAAACCGAACACCGCCACGCACGCCGACGACACCTAAGCGTTCGCTTGGCAAAACAAACAACAGTTAAGGTTGTCCGTTCCTTTGTACTACTCTCTAGCTCTGCGCCTCCGTGAACACCCTTTAGGTGTCGTGTTTTTCTCAATTAGTTTGGGACAAAACATGTCCGTAATTATATATGCTTAGCCTTAAATACTTCGTAATGAAATAATGATACGTTATGCATTGTTGCTGAAATTAATCTTCCAATCGGCCTAAAAGGGTGCAACCATATCGTGTTCTTTCGCAAATAGGATTTTACAACACAAATGCTCTTCCGTGCACTTCAGTCTGTACTTTTCCAAAATGGTCGTGCACGTTTAAAATTATTATGTATGTGTGGTGGTTTTGTCCGACTGGTTTGGGACAAAACATTTCCATAAGTATGCATACTTAGCCTGGAATATTTTCGTCATGGAACGAGTCGTGCCTTGTGGCTGAAATTCATATTGCGTAGCGGATCCCCCCCCCCCCCCTTGCCTTCTTTGATTTTCGTTCTGTGGTAACACCATCGGGTGATGCATTGTGAAGGAATTCAAGAATTTTTAATCTAATTTTTTTTTCTTGAAAATACTTACCCGATGGTATTACTCATAGGACCCTCCCGCCTCCCCGCCCATCGTGCTGCAGATTGCAATCGAAAAACTGAGGGGACTGGCCAGTGGGTCAGCTATATATGGTAGAAATGGAGGAACAGCTCATACCTTAAGCTGAGCTTAGTTGCCTTCCTTGAGCTGCCTTAGCTACTGTAAGCGTAGGCTGGTTTTATTTAGCATTTCAACAAAGCTCTGTGACCTTGACCCCTGTTCAAGGTTAACCAAAACAAATAGGCTTCTTTTGTTGGGGTCCGAAAATGAACACACACACACACACACACACACACACACACACACACACACACACACACACACACACACACACACACACACACGTACAATAACCCTCGCACCCATTTCTTGGGCAGCGGATTAATCATGGGGTCGCCTATATATACTGAGCGTCGCTAAACTTTGAGCGTGTGCGGAGCGAAACCAAAGTACGCATAGTGCTGAACACATGCAAGAACTGATGATAAATCTCCAGACTGCGCATACCTAGCCAATCAGAACATAGATCAGGTTTCTAATGTCTGAGAATCGCATTTTACTCTAGCTGATACATGTATTTCCTCAGTCCACAAAGAGCAACGTCCGGTCAAAGCCCTAGACAAAATCTTACGTTACCGAAGATAAAATGGGTCTGGTGATGTCGATAGTATGGGTAGACGCATCGTTTGGGTACAGGCGCATGCATGAGAATAAAAACGAGGCTGTGCTTTTGGTATGGACGAATAGAAAGTTATTAAGCAACTCAACCCTCCAGCGCTATTCCTAACCGTACAGCTATCCCTGCGTTCATCGCTGTTATTTGTCCGTCCTTTTCGAAAGCAAAGCCTCGTCTTGACGTCCTTGCGCATGCGCCTACCTAAACGGTACATCAGTCTAGCTATGCAGTCGAGATCTGTGTCACCGTTTAAATGACCATCTTCAGTGCCTTTTGCCTTCTTCAGTTCTGTTAGCCACCGCCCCACACCCCTCACTTAAATAATCAAGATACAAAGAATAATACAAACAAACAGACATGCCACCCGAATTGTAGCCCAGGGATTAAGTGTGACATTGAAAGAAAAGGGGAAGTTGAAGAAGGAAGAGGGGGGGGGGGGATTAAAAAAAAAAGGTTTAACCCCCCCCCAAACAACAACAACAACAAACTTCAATAAATCAATACTTTTTGATGGTTTCTGTATGGCAGTTCACCATCCTTCTCGTCACACCTTACTCCCCTCCCCCCCCCCCCCTCACCCACCCACACACACTCATACTCCCCTGTGACCCTCACATAATTAGCAGTCTTTCCAAGAGCTCTGTAACTATACACAGTTTGACTTGGCGCTTTGCCTCCACATACACACAGATGTCTAGATTATTAATTCATGAACAGTTCGCAACAACTCTTGGGAATCAGACAAGCATCTGGAAGTATGCATGACTGACTATGCGAAAACAGCATGTGCTGAGACACGGGGTATAGCGTCCACCGCCGGTGTCACGTGACTTGAAGGTGTACGATGAAACACGCTAATTTACGACGAGAAAGCATCGATATCGGTCTGTTTCGGCAAATTTCTCCAGAGTCTCTTGAACATCAGCAAAACCGCGCTAGTGGAGAATATGGCGGGGGTAAAGCACGTTTGAAAGTCTATGAGGAGCCCGCCGGGAATCTGCGAGGAGCAGGAATTGAGGGTCCGTCCAAATAGTGCGCGGCGATGCCCGTGTGTTCCTGGACGTGCGAGGATATTGGAAGAAAAGCTAAAACATATAAAAATCACTGAAATCATGCAATAATTTTTGGTATTTCCGGTCAGGAGAGGGAGTATGGGATGGGATCTTTAGTTTTGTAACCTTTGCTGAGTTAAGTCGAGTTAACACAATTTATCCGTTTCCAACAGTAAAAAGTCGGCCAACCGATACTAATCTCGAAGAAGTGAAGAATAGAAGACTGACTTTGTTCCCCAATAGTCACACACACACACACACACACACACACACACACACACACACACACACACACACACACACACACACACACACACACACACAAATACCATCAAAATCACTTTTTTTTGGGGGGGGGGGGGGAGGGGCTATTTTAGATAAATTAGCTCTTGCTAACTTTTCGGGCAGTCGGGACAGCCAAATTGTAGAGTGTGGAACTTTCAGTTCTCGGGTCCTGAGTTCGAATCCGGGCTGTGGGCCAAATATTCGTACTGGCCTTGTTCTCGTTGCCCCGTCTTTGATATCACCCGTACGTGGTGGAGAAGGACGTTAAACATCTAAAACACCAACCCACCATTCCCAACTTTTCGGGGGAGCCGGGGTGGCCGAATGGTAGAGCGTTGGACTTCTAATGCTCGGGACGTGGGTTCGTATCCCGGCTGGGGCCAAATATTTGTGCTGGTTTTTCATCGTTGCCCCGTCTTTGATATCACCCGTATGTGGTGGAAAAGGACGTTAAACCCCCAAACACACACCCACCCACCCACCTCCCAACTTTTGGTCGCATGCCGTCGGATATTGACACCTGCCTCGCACTATTCGGACGGACCCTCTGTGATTCTGAACGTGCTCCTTATGCTTCCCGTGGAGAGGTTACTCCCCCCCCCCCCCTCCACCGCACCCCCTCCCCCCTCACCCCCCCCTTCCCGTGTGAGAGGGAGGCAGGGAGGGAGGCAACGGCAGTACATTGTTCGCATCCACACTCTGTCGCTGTTTCTCTTCATCTTTGTCTCGAAATCTCTGACCTTTTTCTCTAGTCCTGTCGCCTCGGGGATACGTATTCTATGGCCCTTCATTGATATTTCATGTTGAACCATTGTTTAGTGTCTTCCTCTTATCTGGCAGTGTGAATGGAGAAATACCTGGGGAAAGTGTTCACGCAGCAAATATGACATTCAATTTTTACTCTTGCAGGTTCTGTTTGCGTGGTAGACAAGCGGTTTGATTTAAATGTTTTATGTTTGCACACCAGGGTGGGTCGAAGCTGAACATGATCTAATGGGGCTACTAGCTGCTATCATGTTTATGCTCACAGATCGTTCTGTGCTGTGTCGTGGCATCTATCATGTATATGAACACTAGTGAATCATCCCCAGCGGTCTAATATCTTACCCTGTGATGTGTGTGGGTGGATGCGGGTGCGTGTGCGAGCTCAGAAGATAAGATGTGTGTGGATGTGTGTGGATGAAGGATCTATATGTAGAGAGAGCTGTTATCTGTGATCTGTATTCTGTGTTAGGCCTGCCCCTCCTTTTTAACTGTTATTCTTAGTGCTTGTTTAACATAGTTTAATGTGAGGCAATGCCAGTGCTTATTCCCTTAAATTGTGTTTTAGCCAATGACTGAGTGTGTGAATGTGTATATGTATTTCTATGGTATGTTTGTGTATATCAATTGTGTTTTATTATCAAGAGGAGCAAAGCAAATTCTTCTTAATTGTAACTAAGAAGCAATAAATCTATCTTATCTTATCTTATCTTATCATCACACCACATAGACAACTGGTCAGTGACAGCTTCTATAATACTGGCACTGAGCCAACAGAAGCGTACTCGATGACGCGGTGACCACACTCAGCGCTCCAGTAGTGTCACTACAATCGTAGAAGCTGAATGTTCGACCGGTCGAGCACAGTGTAAACAACACTGTATCTCAGTGAGAGCTGTAGTAATCATCAAGATAGAGTATTTTATTTTTAGTTTTGTTATGATGTACGGCGCTTAGAGGCTGTGAAATTTACATGTATAGGCGCCTTATAAGTCTTCTTTATTATTATTAGTTGTAGTAGTATTTCGATCGTACAAGTGCACTCACGAGCAAAACTGTTCCAAAACGGAAGTTGGCCTAGCTGTTGGAATGAGCCCGTTTAAATGCCCAGACACAAATGTCAGAAAAAGGTTGTTTTGTCTTGACACACGTGTGTGTGTGTGTGTGTGTGTGTGTGTGTGTGTGTGTGCGTGCGTGCGTGCGTGCGTGCGTGCGTGCGTGTGTGTGTGTGTGTGTGTGTGTGTGTGTGTGTGTGTGTGTGTGTGTGTGTGTGTGTGTGATGGTTCGGAATGCTTGGGTAATATGACAGATGTTTGTTTGTTTGTTTGTTTGTTTGTTTGTTTGTTTGTTTGTTTGTTTAAAGCGCTTTAAAGTCTGTTTCCCCTTGGGGGAGCGGGGACAGCCCAATGGTAGAGCGTTGGACTCTCAATGCTCGGGTCGTGAGTTCGAATCCCGGCTAGACGCCAAATTTGTGCAGGCCTTTTTCTCGCTGCCCCCCGTCTTTGATACGTGGTGGAAAGGGACGTTAAACTCCCAAACATCAACCCACCCACCCACCCTGTCTCCCCTTGGGGTTATTTTCTTTGGGAAGACATCGTGCGCATTACACCGTCACAATGATTGGGTGGGTGGGTGGGCGCTTAACGTCCTTTTCCACCACATAAGGGTGATATCAAAGACGGGGCAACGACGAAAAAGCCAGCACAAATATTTGGCTCCAGCCGAGATCGAACTCACGACCCGAGCATTAGAAGTCCAACGCTCTACCATTCGACCACCCCGGCTCCCCGTCACAATGACTGAAGGTGATTGGAAACTGTCAACTGTGTGTGTGTGTGTGCGCGCAAAAATATCGACCGTATGGTTTTGTTCCTATTTAGGTATGACCCGACTGGTATTGACGGTACTTGTTCGACTACAAACATGTAACGAAAAGGCTGACGACCGATAGGTGAAAAGTTCAGCGAATTTTAGCCTGATATAAAATTCCATACCCACATTTACACACCCCCTGTCCTTCTCCACTAGCCCCGGAGCATCAATCAACAATGACGTCAAAAGTAATCAATTCTTTGAGTGTACCGATACAAACCTTAAGGGGAACATTACAGCAGTAAGAGAGTAAGAAACCTTTCGTGAATGAATGACGTCAAACTATTATTTTGAAACGAGCCACACAAACAATTAACACTCCCCGCGTTGATCTTGTCAAATTTACAGAAAGGCAGGAAAAATTATCGATATTTTAATCGTCACTTACGTAGAACCAGAAAGACAGGGGATGGGTGGGGTGGGTTTTGGGGGGTTTAACGTCCTATTCCACCACATACGGGTGATATCAAAGACGGGGCAACGATGAAAAAGCACAAATATTTGGCCCCAGCCGGGATACGAACTCACGACCCAAGCAGAAAGACAGAGGACGTTGATGGCCAATAAATGTATTTGACAATCAATGTCAGAAAAAAAAAAATCCTTTTCTGTAATGGGTATACTAAAGTGGCTCAATAATTTAAAAAAAAAAAAAAAAAAAAAACTTTGGCGGATGGCAGTGTCTACCAAAGACGATGCGATTTAGTGGCAAACCCTGGGTTTGAGAAATGACCATATTAAGTGAAATAAAATTGATGTTGTGATTAAAATAGAAGAGAATAGAATGCATTTCATGAACATGACATTTCTGTGACACGAGGAGCTTCTGTACTAATATTCGAGAATTGTTATATATATATATACCTTTGTGTTTTACACACACACACACACACACACACACACACACACACACACACACACACACACACACACACACACACGCACACACGCACGCACGCACGCACGCACGCACGCACGCACGCACGCACGCATACCCGTGATACAAGGTTTAAGTAAAATTGAATTTGCTGTCGAAGATGGGTACATGTAGTACTAATTGGCAATATCTTTTGGCACTAAGTCACTTACATTTTAGTAAGCGGTTTTTCGTGAATGACGTCAACATTAATTTTACTCTTCTTTCTATTCAGCCTATTACACGCGTCGTATTAGTATTGCGGCGGAGGGGGGGGGGGGGGGGAGGAGCGCACGCGAAATGAGTTCGAGGCTTGGGTTACGTGACGTGCGCATTGACGTCATCAATGACGTTAAAATCTGATTTTACGCTTTGCACAAAATAATATTACGCAGTTTCAGAGAGACGAGCGCACGAAATGCCAATTATCTCGTACGTGATATGATAAGTAGATTTTCAGTCGCAATATTGGCATCCACTCAACTTCATGCAAAATGGTGTGCGTGCGTGCGTGCGTGCGTGCGTGCGTGCGTGCGTGTGTGTGTGTGTGTGTGTGTGTGTGTGTGTGTGTGTGTGTGTGTGTGTGTGTGTGTGTGTGTGTGTGTGTGTGTGAGACAATTCATATGTATACTTTGGAAGATCTTGTAACTCTTTCCCATAAGCGACGACGGCTTTTACATACTTGTTTTACAGAATACATTTTACATACATTACAAAGTTCAAAGTTCATATACCAGCAGGTTCTATCTGCTTTGCAGCTCTGAGAAATACTGGGAAAATGCTAGAAATCCTCATTAGACTTGCAACAACAACAACAACAACAACAACAACAAAAAGAGAACCACCACGAAAATCTGTCTGTGCCCGAAATGACCTCACTGAAGGTCACGGTGCATTATTTAAATGAGGCCGGTTATAGGTAGTAAGAGGTCTGGTATTATTAAATTGAATTTCCCATTGTTTGCCTTGGTTTTTTTGTTTTTGTTTTGGTTTGTTTGTTTGTTTGTTTGTTTGTTTGTTTGTTTGTTTAGTTCTTAAAAGTGCATTTGACCCCGATTTTCGTGTTTGGGTGGAAAGAGGCATGTGTGATGTGTTGACGGACTCGACTTGATAGGTGATAATGAGTTGATATTTTTAACTATCTCCTTAGGCGCATGAGTGGGGCATGAATAAAAGCGCACAGTTTTCAGTTATTTCAGTATGTGAATTTGGCGCGGACGCCGCATCAGTAAACCGGGAAAATTTACATCTTTTTGCTTGTCAGTAGACATGTCCTGCTGCTGGAGACCATTGTCGGTTTTGATTGTAAAACGTAGTGGAGGAAATGTGCCACTCTGATAGTTGTAGGAGCTATAGTGTAGAAATTCTGTGCATTCTGTGACCTGAAGCAGACAGCCTTTAAAGATATAAGCTCCCAACAAAAAGCTTTCCGAAGTGCGAAAAAAATTTACAGAGTCGACCGTGCAAGCACAGTCAACTCTGTCACAGTTGCAGAGTTTTCAGCGTCGCTGAAACCCCAATAAAAGCCAAGGGCAGCCTGATTTCACAGCTCAGTTTGCGTTTTGATGCTGAGCGAGAAAGATCGTGCAGCACTCCACATCCGCTAGACACTTTAGCGATGTGTCTCGCTCACTGACCAAAAGCCAAATAATGTCATGGCAAACTCGTGCTCTGGTTTTATAAGGGTCCCCGAAGCACTGAAAACTCTGCAACTGTGACAGAGTTGCCTGAATTATGCACAGTCGAAGTAGTCACAGTAAACTTTTTTTCGCACTTCGGAAAGCTTTTTGTTGGGAGCTTAGATCTTTAATGATGCTGAAACCACACAGCACTCCAGACAGTCTGATGGGCCACTCCTGTCATTTTGAACAGCGTGTCGATGTCAAGGATAATGATAAAGGGAGGGTTGGGTAAAGACGATGAGGGGTTGTTAGAAGCCATTTTCAAAGTTCTTGTCTTGGAGACGTAGATTGATAAGACATAATGCTGGACTGTTTTGTTCATAGGCTCTTCTGTTTGTCTTTGAAAACTGCACGAGCGTGACTTTCTGTTATCATACACCTGCGGTCAAAAGATATACTATCAAAAAACCTGCGTAACACAACAAACTTACTCCCACGAGGAATGTCATTTGAGTAAAAAGTTTTACTCCGGAGTAAACCTCGTACGAGAGAAGTACTCCCAAGCCAAGTGGGTATTTCTGTCCTTCGAGCTTTATGCTCCGGAGCAAAAAAAAAAACCCAAAAAACCTCGTACGACCGAAGTACTCCCAAGCCAAGTGGGTATTTCTGTCGTACGAGCTTTTTACTCCGTAATTCCTGGGGAGTAAGTTTGTCTTATTACACCGGCAGACCCCTGAGTCCTGAAACTGGAAATGTCACATTTAATCAAACTCAAAATGCTTTTATACTCGTGAAATATGCTTCAGAAGAAGGGGTGAACTCTCAGCAAACATTGTGTGGCATTTTTTAAAAATCGTGATCGAGTGTATGTAAATGTTATTTGATATCTTATTGTTATATGAATGGGATGTGAAAAGTCCATAAAGTGCTCTGTCGGCGAACACAATGATGATGATGATGATGATGATGATAATAATAATAATAATAATACTTGCGAATGTCTTTCGAGTGCATTTTGTCTCATAAGAGCTCGTTTTGCTGCTGCCTACCTACATGTATGAATATTTTCTCTGTTCAATTTGTGCGCATGGTATATTTTCGTTTAATGTCATTGTTACACCACGTTGCATGTTTCGTTCCTTTAACTCTGTCCATTCATCCACACCATGGTATAACAGGAGAGAAAGGAATAAAATCTTTTGACTTTTGACTTTGAATCCAGTGTCGCTGGTGACACCGTACGCAACGTACCCACTATGTAGACACAACTATTACACAGTGACCAGTTCATCGTTACAATACGTACCCTTCCGTTTTGGACCATATCTGCACTGGTGCACACACACACACACACACACACACACACACACACACACACACACACACAGAGAGAGAGAGAGAGAGAGAGAGAGAGAGAGAGAGAGAGAGAGAGAGTGGCGGGGGGGGGGGGCTTTATTTTCTTATCAGGGGCGCCGGAAGATGTTGGGGGGAGGCAGAATCTCAGAGGGGGGAAACGCCAGAGCCAGTGAAAGGAAGGACGTTGCCCGGAGAAAGTGAAAAGCGGGGGAGGGGGGGGGGGGGAGGGAGAGAGAGGGGGGGGGCGGCGTTCAGATGCTGTACAGAGAAAAACCTTTCCGAACCAGTGAGCCAGTGAAAGGA
>JACVVK020000043.1:2360000-2375000 GCA_018292915.2 Batillaria attramentaria | reverse complement strand
AGAGCAGGCTCTGAAGGATGACCAGACGAGAGGAGTTCTTGTGGAACAGAAATTTGAACTGAATTTTGCTCTCAACAAAATGAATTGTCCGACAACACCTCAAGCCAGCTATTTGCGTTTGCCTAAGTCGCACTGGCATTTTCCATGTTGATCAGAATCACGTGCATGAACAACAACTTCGGTTGCAAACCGGATAAAGAGAGACTGGAGGAAGCAAAATCCTTACTCCTTGGGGTACTTATTCGTATTTTTGACGATGCTTTTTCTGGATAGTGAAGGTTTTTGTTGTTGTTGTTTTTGGCTTTTTGGTTGTGTGTGTCTTTTTGTTGTTGTTTTGGCTTTTTGGTTGGTTGTGTGTGTGTGTGTGTGTGTGTGTGTGTGTGTGTGTGTGTGTGTGTGTGTGTGTGTGTGTGTGTGTGTGTGTGTGTGTGTGTGTTGTTGTTGCCGGTTTTTTGGCTTTTTGGTTGTGTGTGTTGTTGTTGTTGTTTTGTTTTCTTGGTTCAACGTCATCGCTGCACCAGCATCTAACGTGAGGCTTCGACACACCGGTATAACCAACAATGTGACTGCGTTTTCTCCAGGTATCGGTCTATGCAACCTTCTTCAAGTTTGTATGTTTGTCCGAATCCGTTATTTCAGACAAAACCGAAACAAGCCAACACCAAACCAAAACTATGCAAAACAGTCAGCTAACCACCTAACCACGCAAACCAACCAACCATCCAAACAAGCCAACCAACCAACCAGCAAACCGAACAAGTAACCTACCATCCAAGCAACCAACCAGCAAACTAAACAACCAACCAACCAACCAATAATAATAATAATAATAATAAATGGTATTTGTAGGGCGCATTTCTTTAAATAAAACTCAATGCACCTATCACTCACTCACACTCACGCACGTTATACAAAGATGAACAGACATACATTGGTGAAACTGACTAGCTAAAATAACTGGTGTTAGTAGTTTGTGGCCTCACGCCGCTCGAGCAACAAGGACCAGCACGCGGCTGAGGAAATTACTGATAGGCTTTGCGGAAGAGGAACGTTTTCAGACTGCTCTTGAAAACCAACCAACCAGCAAACCGAGCAAACCAACCATCCAACCAACCAACAAACCAAACAAGCAACCAAACATCTAACCCACCAACCAGCTACAGCTCGTTGTGGCTCTTTCACCACCCCCACATCATGCTACATCTGACGTAAATCCTTACACGTTACATGTAACATAGTAAAGAACCCCCTCGCCAAATCAAGTGCTCAGAACGTAGTCGCCTGTTAGGTTAACATCTGCCTATAAACCTATCAACTCACCCGCTTCCAGTTCCCGAACAGGTATCAACGTGTTACTTGCGAGCGCGTGCTTACTGCATGTCCAAGATATCTGAGCTGGAGTGGGCTGTAATCGTTATGGGCTCAACCAAATGTCTGCTCTATAAGCGCCTTTATTCTGTTGCCCATCTCTTGCTGTTTTGAGCCTTTGAGCTCTTAAGCTCTTTAGTCTATCTGGTTCGCGGTTGGTGGGTACTTCGCGGGGGAGGGCAGATGCTCCGTGTGAGTTGTGGAATCTTCGTTGACCCCTCAGATGATTTTTTTTCTTAAAGCAGAGTCAGTCGCCTGGCCGTGTTTTCTTCTCATTCTTCTTTGCCGCACTGATTTTGACCATGGCTGATTTGGAATTCAGCCTCGAAACTGCTTTTCTGGTAAAGCTACAGTACTTTTAACACGCGCAACCTAGACAGCTGATCCCAAGAAAGCATTTATTTAAAAAAAAAAATCCGCCGTTTCTCCATAGTGGTAGAAATTAAGGATTTTTGTTCGTGCGAGACAGGCACTGCAATAAAGGAGCCCGGGTGACAAAGCGTCACGTGACAACAGATACAGGCTTGTTGTCTATTCATCAGTTCAACGTTTGAAGTTTGAAGTTTCTAGCTGGCTAATAATGCTTGCTCTGGTTTTGTTCACACACACACACACACACACACACACACACACACACACACACACACACACACACACACACACACACACACACTGGATAACCCCATAATTATTGACAAAAAGACAACGTCTGGTTGCCACGTATTAACACCGTTTAAAGGAAATTAATCGTTTAATTTAGCGATTATTTTCAACACGTTTATGACACTTAAACGTACGGACCGCATGCGCAAGATCCTGCACAGAAGTTGTGTTTTGCGATATTTTCTACACCTCAACACATTTCGTACCGCGCAAGAGTATTCCACGTTTTTGACTTTTTTGTGTGTGTGTGTGTTTTTTTTTTGTTTGTTTGTTTGTTGTTGTTGTTGGGTTGTTTTTGGGTTTTTTTTTTTGTTGTTTTTTTTTTTTTTTGGGGGGGGGGGGGGCTGTATGTTGGAAAAAGTCAAGATTTACGGTTCCCTAATGGCTCTTATTGAAGCAAACACGAGTAAAATCAAAGAGCAACCCTGTCATTAAGCCAAATTTAGATCCATGCAGACTGAATAAATTATGATTTTTCAAAGGAGGCCACTAGTACACAACCCCAAACCTACTTATAATAATAACAATGAGTATTGTATACGCGCTTTACACAATTTCGTGAATCGGCTCAAAGCGCCGCGAACTGAACCCAACACGCACGCTCACATGAATCAAACGCATTCTCTCAAACACTGGACATAAACACATCATCACAATCAAGTGGTGCGAAGGGTCAGCTCAGCTATTCAAATTTCGGAATTTAGAATTGCATTTCTTTTTCAAATTTGCTGGGCTGAACATTTCCAAAGCAGAAGGGGAGGAAGCCGGAGTAACCGCAGAGAACCCCCCGATGATCGGCCCAAATGAACGGTGCCACATACGAGAAGGAAAAAAAAATCTTTGCCCCGAATAGGACTCGAACCCCTGACCTCTGGTAAATCACGGGATTGCCCCCCCCCCCCCCCCCCCCCCCGGACCGCGGCGTGACACACGCCGTAAACACAACATGCCTCCTGTTGTGATGGCCAAATACCCGCTGCCAATCACTGCCGTTTTAATTACTGGGCGTGCACGTGCAACATTCAGGTGTCACTATATATATGGGACATGGCGAGTACAATGGAAAATGTGTCGGAAGACATGGAGACCTTTTAAGGTTTTACTGGGTATCGGTTAGTTAGTTATTTAGGGATTAACTCCGCGCAAGCACCAAAGACTATTTCGAGGCTACTCAAGGTCCTTCGCCAGACTAAAGTAAAAAAAAAAAAAAAAAGGACGACAATAAAACAAGGTGTAACCATATAAAAAATCTATCCGGTTTAAATGATAAACACGTTTCACTTCTTTGTACATCGAACATTACTATAGAAGTCGAGGATAGTCCGTTTTTCTTGAGGTGTCTAAATTTTATAGAACAGATTTGACTCTTTCAAGAAGCTAAAGATGCTGTCAGGGGGAACAGCCCGGAACAACACCTTCAAAGAATCTGCGCAGTAATGTTTTACGCGAATCTCGGCGGCAAGATCCACGCACCAGATTAAGAACTGTGCGACTGTACGACATGGTCCGCATCAGGGGGATCTTCCCTGGATATCGGCGAAAAAACAAAACAAAAAAACCCTACCTTTTTTCGGCAAACGGGCTATACATACTGTGACGTAGAACGCACACAGTCGGGTCGAGCCGAAGACATGACCGGAGGTGCCCCGCGACAGCCTGGGCGACGCGTCTCAGTTTCGCTATAGAAAATACGAGCTTTCTCCTACACGGTGCTTCGGATGAAACTTTCATACTTTTCGTGACTAGTGTGACAGAGAAAGTTTATATCAAGGGTGTAATGCTACCATCTTATGAGGGGAGCCGGGGTGGCCGAATGGTAGAGCGTTGGATTCTCAATGCTCGGGTCGTGAGTGCGAGTCCCGGCTGGGGCCAAATATTTGTGCTGGCCTTCTTCTCGTTGTCCCGTCTTTAATATCACCCTTATGTGGTTGAAAAGGACGTACACTCCCAAACACTCACTCACCCTACCATTTTATGCTCACAGATCGTTCTGAGCTGTTTTCGTGGTATCTATCATCACACTACCTACACACCTTGACAGACTGACTCCGTCTGTAACGCTGGCACTGAGCCCACAGAAGCGTACTCGTTGGGGCGGCGACAACACTGAACGCTCCAACAGCGTAACTGCGTCTGTAACACTGGCACTGAGCCCACAGAAGCGTACTCGATGGCGCGGCGACAACACTGAGCGCTCCAATAGCGTAACAACAGTCGCAAAATTTGAATGCCGGTTCTACGGCTCGCGCAAAGTATAAACAATATGGTATCGAACTGGGAGGTGTACTAGTAATGATCAAGAAAGAGTATTTCGAGCGTACAAGGGCACTCACAAGCGATTCAAAAGCTGTCCCAGCAAAGAGGGAGGGTGGGTGGGTGTTTGGGGGTTTAACGTCCTTTTCCACCACATAGGGTGATATCAAAGACGGGGCAACGATGAAAAAGCCAGCACAAATATTTGGCCTCAGCCGGGATCGAACTCACGACCCGAGCGTTAGAAGTCCAACGCTCTACCATTCGACCACCCCGGCTCCCCGTCCCAGCAAAGACGGAATTAGTCCGTTTAAATATGACCTAGAGGGCGACAGCTTCCCTTTAATGTTAAGTTAGTGCCGTCCTTGTATTATTCAGTTTGTCCCCTGACGAAAGTTTCTTAGTCGAAATTTTAGGAGTCAATTTGTCTTGTCTGTTGCTATGTAATCGTGTTTTGAACCTTTTGGTGTTCTGCGTCTGTCGGATGCTTGGTATTTTACCCCTTTTTTTAACCAACCTTTCGTGAGGTCCGGTTTTACTGTGTAAATGAGAGTTTCGCATGTCCAGTAAGCAAACAGACGATAAGTCTAGACCTACTGGTAATGGCCGACAGAGAGTGGTAGTGGCGACACAGACAATATGGCGTGTCGTCCGTTTTTGAAATTTACCCTGGCACGAACCTTATTACCCCCGCCCACCTTCCAACGCCCCCCCCTCACCCCCCAAGTGAGTCAAAGAACAATTCTTTATCCCAAAATCATGAGCGCAGAGTTTCATTGTATACAACTCAGAACTGGTTTTTTTTTTTTAAATTTCATCATAATGAATTTTTACAGACATTCCAAAAACAAAAAAACAAAAAAAAAAAACTACCTGCACATGGAACAGTCATAAAAACACATAGGTATAGACACTCGCTGTCACAAACAAGACTATTTAGTTTCCTGTTTTCCTTCAATCAGAATGTGTAAATGTGTATGTGTGTGTGTGTGTGTGGGGGGGGGGGGGGGAGGGGGGGGGAGGGGGGGGGGCTGTGCTCATTATATTTACATCATGCTGTGATTGTAAGGAAGCTCCTTCCTGTGCTTTATCCTGCGCGCTTTATCGTAATTTAACAACATGCATTATGTATTCATCATTTTTAACTGTGCAATATGACTGTGATTGTCTACTGCAAAATAGTTTTCTCTGACTGGGACAATAAAGAAATGATTTGATTTCATGTTGCATTAGGCTTCTAACAGGCAGTGTATGGATCATATATCATACATCATAGACTATAGAAAATATGACCTTCAGGTAATTATTTCTCTGAAAATGAAGCATTCAGAAGGGAAATTTTGAAACAGACTAAAACACCCACATCTACCTATTCAGTGACTGGTGAGTTCCGCGCTACTGAGGAAGCTGCTAAGGCACCGGCCGGAATGTAGAGCTGGTCCGGGAACTCATCAGCCGCTTATTTAACCTTTGTCTGTTCTCTGAATAAATACAAACACGCACTGCAAACACCGGACACACTCGTGCCATGAAAGCCGAACTTGGGCTGGCCGGTACCCTAGGAAACCGCGGAGAGGGGTAGGCAGGGGGAGGGGGACTGAGGCGGGGGGGGGGGGGGGGGTGTTGTCAGTTTTAGTAAAAATGGTGGATGAGTGTTGCAGGTGCTCCTACGATCAAAGTTGTACCCTGCAGGTTGAGTAACTTCCACTGTGTCCCGGGCCTGGTTATTTTGCCGGGATGTTTGTGACAGGAAGCGTGGAATCCGGCATTGTCACGCAGTCTCAAACCACGTGGACGTCCATGGCAACATCATACACTCATCCTCATCCTCATTATCACGAATACAAAAAATCGCCCCAGCTTCGGAGCCCTCCGTGGTGGAGCCGGGGTGGCTGAATGGTAGAGTGTTGGACTTCTAATGCTCGGGTCGTGAGTTCGTATCCCGGCTGGGGCCAAATATTTGTGCTGGCTTTTTCGTCAGTCGTCGCCCCGTCCTTGATATCACCTGTATGTGGTGGAAAAGGACGTTAAATCCCCAAACACCCACTCACCCTATGAGCCCTCCATGGATTCCACCACGTAGGGTGATATCAAAGACGGGGCAACGATGAAAAAGCCAGCACAAATATTTGGCCCCAGCCGGGATCGAACTCACGACCCGAGCATTAGACGTCCAACGCTCTACCATTCAACCACCCCGGCTCCCCCTGTCTGCACAGACAAAAATGACAATAAAAATCATTACGATTACAAACATTGGGCCGAACCATCGCCAGCGCGCGCGCGCGCGCACACACACACACACACACACACACACACACACACACACACACACACACACACACACATAAAAAAAAACGATCATCCATACATATACAAATTACAACCTTACTAAACAGCGTTGACTGTTGGCTATATCTAGCGACTTTGTCTATCGGCGTATACACGTTATACAGGTATGGAAGCGTTTAGGTATACCGAGCCTATAGGCCGAAGCGTTTAGGTATACCGAGCCTATAGGCCGAAGCGTTTAGGTATACCGAGCCTATAGGCCGAAGAAACTGAGTCACATTTCTTTTATTATTATATAGAATCCGCAACGTCACGAAAGAAGTCGCAATGGCCAAAAGGAACAGCAATTCATTTGGCAAAAATCCTTAGGGCTTAGTAGGCGACAATCCCCCCCCCCCTCTCAGAACTCATAGAGACTTTCACTGAAGTAGCGGCAGGAACGATCCGCTGTGTTGTGTGGACCCCCCCCCCCCCTCAACTCCCCACCGTGGAAACTGGCATCTGTTCACACAAGACCGAAGGAGAAATCGAAAGTCCCCCCCCCCCCCCCCCCTTAATTCAAAACTTGACTCTGCGGTGCCAGCCTCTACCAAACATCCTGTCCTGTCATTTACTGCCCCTTTGCACAAACATCTCTCCATTGCCTGGCATTTTCTCGAACAGAAAAATCCAGTTTGAGGTCGTGGTATCGAAACTACGACACGCCTTGCCAGAATACGGTTAGACAAATAGCCTGTTACGCGGAAGTCTGAGCCAAACCCATTAATCACCTTTTCACTGTTGTTTCAGTGCAGGCGGGAACTAGGGCGTGGTGGCGAGCAGAAACACGCCAAGGGAAAGAAATAGCAACGAATAAAAGAATTTAATTCAGATCACTTGACTATCCCCAAGAGGATAGGCGTATGGGGTGTTCGGAGCGATGTAAAAAGAACAAAATTATACAATCAAAACATGCCCCCCCCCCCCCCCCCCCACACACACACATATCCGGTTCATGAAAATCAGAGGAACCTTAAGGTCAGTAACCGACATATTCCGGCTTAAAATGCACGTAATGCACAAACGTGCCCTTCCGTCGCACTTCGTTTTGGGCAGTTCCAAAATATTTGTTCGAAAATGGTCGTCAGTTACTCATGTTTCTCAGTCTCTGCAGTTACGCAGTTTCTGCTTCACACGACGAAACCGGCACTACGCAGAATCGTTCATAAAGTACTAACAGAGGAAGGCACACATTGCAGGCGCGTAGGAAGATGCTGAGAGGAAGGGGGGCCCACTAGGTCGGGTGAGCCATACGGCCGGGGTGAAGAAGGATGGTGTGTGCGTGCGTGCGTGCGTGTGTGCGTGTGTGTGTGTGTGTGTGTGTGTGTGTGTGTGTGTGTGTGTGTGTGTGTGTGTGTGTGTGTGTGTGTGTGTGTGTGTGTGTGTGTGTTGACTGCCAAGATTTGTGTTCTGCGACAGCAGAGCAGGGGGGGGGGGGGCCACCACTGGTGGGCCCCCTCTCCTCTTATCATAATCAAGGGGGGCCAAAAGATATTCGGGCCCCCCTTCCAAAAATGGAACGGGGGCCTGGGCCCCCGTGCCTGTTCCTACGCCCCTGCATTGTCTGAACATAATTATTAGTTGGATAAAAGCGAATCTGGGTACTAAGAGACTTGCGAAACTGACGTCCATTTTTGAACGAATATTGTTGGAACTGCATGCACTAGTGTGTTTTATTTTCAGGACCCCCGAAAGTCGTTCTTTGCAGATCAAATCAGTGGCCGGATTTCAACAGCAGCGCCCGCCCGCTGCTCCCGACCTCCCAAGATGCGAAATTGTAGATCCCCATGAGGGGACACACACACACACACACACACACACACACACACACACACACACACACACACACACAGAGGCTCTCTCTCTATCTCTCTCTCTCTCTCTCTCACACACACACACACACACACACACACACACACACACACACACACACACACACACACACACACACACACACACACACACAGGCTCTCTCTCTCTCTCTCTCACAGAGAGAGAGAGAGAGAGAGAGAGAGAGCACTCACTGCAGCCGAGAAGTGCGTTCAGGTGCACCATGCCCACCAGTAACAACAACGCCATTCTCAGAGTAAGACTAGCCTGTGCGGAGAATGCGAGCGACGTGCATTTGAACGTGAAAATTTTGGCCAGTCTTATAATGTTGTTTCCACTACTATGTAAACAATATGAAAAAAAACCCAAATTTTAAAACCCTGCTATTTTGGGGCATTTCCGTTTTTGGCTGATTTTTCTGCAGAAAAGTGCCATTTTTCTTCAGAAAAATAACTTTTTTTTTTCCCAGAAACAAAACCCTCCGGATTGTCTATATTTCTGCAGAAAAAAACCCGGCTATTTTGGCAGCTTTCGCCAACTGTAAATGCCTGCTCCTGGTATACACCGACCTGCTTGTGGCGTAAGGACACAAATTAACCGTGGGGTCATGTTAGGTGTTTATTTGAGGTACCCTGTTTGGCGAGTGTGCTAGTTAGTGATTTTGTTGTCATGAAAAAGCGTGATTTTCGAGATTTTTGTGTTACGTAGGTCAAGGTGTAAGGCAGGCGGCCGCAACAAGAGGCAAGCGGCTGCCAGTGAAGCCGGGACTTTATGCACAGAGGTCGAGCACAAGTGACCCAAGCGGATTTTTGTGAACTGGCTCTCTGGCCTAAACAGAAAGTAGACGTGCATTACTCCAGTGAGGCTGGAGCGGAAAGGAGACATTCAAATTTGTTTAAACTCCTGTCAGGTGCGTGCCCTTGGTCTGTGCATGGTAATTTTTGTTTCTAGATTGAAACATTTTTAGGGGTGACTATGATGCCTGATGACTATGATGCCTGATGACTATGACGCCTGATGACTATGACGCCTGGTGACTATGACGCCTGGTGACTATGACGCCTGGTGACTATGACGCCTGGTGACTATGACGCCTGATGACTATGACGCCTGATGACTATGATGCCTGATGACTATGATGCCTGATGACTATGACGCCTGGTGACTATGACGCCTGATGACTATGACGCCTGATGACTATGACGCCTGATGACTATGACGCCTGATGACTATGATGCCTGAGGCTAATTGGGAAGATATATACAGTATTAGGCATTTTGAGACCTCGTGCAATTGTGTCCTTTGGTCTGTTGACCGTCCAGTCACGTGGTGGGATTTGTGAGCATAGATAAATCCTGGACGGAGTTGGTCCCGGCTTTCGCGCCTGACTGGAGCCCCTAATTACGCGCCTCTTAGCAGCCTGCAGGGACCTCGAGACAGAAACGAAGCCATTAGTTTTAATGCCCAGCTCCATCAAATTTTCATGCAGGGCAAATGAGCGTCGACATTTGCCGGAGGGCATTTGTCGATTACAACAAAAAGCCGTGATGAAATTTTAAACGGCGGCAAATTAGCCCCAAAGAGGGGCACGGTTGTTTGTAGGCCTTAAGCCATCCAAAGCTAAGGCTTTTGTGTAAAATGGCTGCTGAAGACAGAAAGACTCAATAGAGCACTCACTAGCAATAGAATATACCTGTGTGCAATAAGGGGGTCGGTGGGCGTTTAGGTATTTAACGTCCTTTTCCACCACGTGTGGGTGATGTCAAAGACGGGGCAACGAGAAAAAGGCCAGCACAAATATTTGCCCCCAGCCGGGACTCGAACTCATGACCCGAGCATTGAGAGTCCAAAGCTCTACCATTCGGCTATCCCGGCTCCCCTAATAATAATAATAATAATGAAGGCGGGCGGTGGTCTAGTGGTTAAGACACCTGCCACCAATGCGAGAGGTGAGGGGTTCGAGTCCCACTCGGGGCACAGAATTTTTCCTTCTCGTATGTGGCACCGTTCATTCGGGCCGATCGTCGGGGGTTCTCCCCGGGTACTCCGGCTTCCTCCCCCTCTGCTTTGGAAATGTTCAGCCCACAAAATTTGAAAAATAAATGCAATTCTAAATTCCGAAATTTAAATAGCTGAGCTGGCCCTTCGCACCACGTGATTGTACTATGTGTATGTCCAGTGTGTGAGAGAATGCGTGTGATTCACGTGAGCGTGCGTGTTGGGTTCAGTTCGCGGCGCTTTGAGCTGATGCAGGAAATTGGGTAAAGCGCCTATACAAAACTCATTATTATTATTATTATTATTATTATTATTAAGGCGCTTTACCCAATTTCTCTGCTCACAAAGCGCCGCAAACTGAACCCAACACGCACGTTCACATGAATCACACGCATTCTCTCACACATAGGACATGAACACATTACAATCACGTGGTGCGAAGGGTCAACTATACATCTGAAAAGGGAGGGGAGGGAGAGAGAGAGAGAGAGAGCCGAAGTGCTTCGTCATAACGTCCCGAGGGTGCCACAATACATACGAGAGAGAAAATGATTATTAATTTTTGGATCCGCGACCGCACCCACCACACAAGGACCTGCAACAATGGTAAAAATAATCATTTAATTTGATGATATACCGCTAATAATAACAACATATTCCACTCTCCTACGCTCGAACGGGTTTAGAGACATGTGCCCGCCCGAAAGAAACAAAGCTCTCGCAAAATAACAACCCCCAAAACCCAAAAACAACGAAACAACAACAAAACAAACAACTTCTACGTGCCTACCGTATACACAGTCAGTCCAGTTATTCCACCTATCCTCTCATAAGATCTACTCAGATCCACTCAGGTCGAAACTACAGCTGTATTGGTGCACCTCTTTACCGCTTGAAACACACTTTAGAGGAGCGACCAGGAAGCTATGATCTCTTGGTTGAACGGTAAAGAAAAAGTTCAAAATGAACAAAGACTATGGATAGGTCTTGATATTTCAAACATCTCACGCTGTCTTGGGGGCAAATCAAGCGAAACAGCTCAACTGAACGGCCGGGTTTTGTTGTTGTTGTTATGGTTTGTTTTGGGTTTTTGTTTGTTGTTGTTGTTGTTGTTGTTGTTGTTGTTGTGTGTGTGTGTGTGTGTGTGTGTGTGTGTGTGTGTGTGTGTGTGTGTGTGTGTGTGTGTGTGTGTGTGTGTGTGTGTGTGTGCTTTATGTTTGTTTGTTGTTTTTTGTTGTTTGGTTGGTTGGTTTCTTGTTTGTTTGTTTGTTTGGGCTTTTTTTTTTGGGGGGGGGGGGTGAAAACAAAACTTGAATACGTTGGTGAAATCGATAGTAACTTTGTGACAGAAGTGGTCACAAGATCGATCACGCGAGGATACGGGCTCGTTCGAATGTGTAGAATAGCCATCTTGAACGTGAAACGTGTAAAGATATTTTCAAACATATATTCATCTGCCTGTCTGAGGAGTATTTTGACACATTTTCTATGGCGGATTTTGACACTACCGTTACCTGACGAGGACAGTTTGAAACGCGTGGTCCCGATTTCCGACAAGAGAACGAAGTAGATCCGAAACAGATCAGAAAAAGAATCCGTGCACTTTAAAAGTCCGAGGTAAAATCACCAGAAACTCACACTTGCCCAACTTGCAGATCAAAAGTGGACGTCCCTCATTTACGATAGCTGTGTGTCGGAAGATCGTCTGTGCAAACAAACATGACCTAAGCGAAATGGCAGTACACCACGACCCTCCGTTGTAAGAATTACCGGTAAGTTGTACCTCGCCGGACCTTCTCCGTAAAATCTGTGCATGATCTGCCAAGTGCCGTCTGCTCATAATTGCAAGGGGAGACCATAGCGACATTGTTTCACATTTCTGTGAATCAGAGAAAGTGTTCGAGCATATCACACGCACGACCAAGGGATTATCCACTGTAATAATTATTAACAATACAGATGCCATAGGGCGCTTCTATAAGAAGTGCTTATGCTCCGTACAAGCGCAGTACAATCATGGGATACAGGCTAATTAAATGACAGGGGGTTAGGTGGGTGGGTGTTTGGGAGTTTAACGTCCTTTTCCACCATGTATGGATGATATCAAAGACGGGGCAACGAGAAAAAGGCCAACACAAATATTTGGCCCCAGCCGGTATTCGAACTCACGACCCGAGCTTTGACAGTCCATCGCTCTACCATTCGGCTGTCCCGTCTCCCCGGCTAAAATTAATGGCAGAATGACATGACCACGATTTAGACTAGAAGGATCGAGATAGACATCAAACATAACACGTAACACATCTATGCACCAGTAAAAAAAAAAAAAAAAAAAAAAACCAGGGTAATCTTGAAGAACAGGGTAATCTTGAAGAACAGTATACGAAATTCTGGGAGCTAATTGCACGCACTTTTTCGGGTGCTTTCGGTTCTGCTCGATGCAAAGAGACGTACAACACCCTCACCTGCTCACTTTGACCTCTCCTTCCCCACATGTGGGTGCAAATAATTTCATTTCACAAGTAGGGATATGCATGCAAATCCAATGCGCCATTTTGGTTGCTGATCACATGCGCACAACGTCATCACTACTGGGGTAATTTCGTATACTATTCTTCAAGATTACCAAAAACAGTAATCGGTGTTTTCAGTAAAACTGTTTTCACGTAAAACTTAGCCACTCACTCAGTGTCAGTAACCTGCTGCAAGGTCACTTCGACTCACTTGAAAGAAGGAAACCAATCCAGTCCACTGCATATTTGCGTAGCGCAGCAGTAGCCCTGTACCACCGGGCTTCACCACGCTTACCCTCTGCCAGGGCCGTAGCACGGGTCCTAAAAGTGCTCCGGCCAATTTTCGCCGTGCACAAAGGAAGAAAGTGAAAAGCGAGGGGGGGGGGGACGACTGCAGGAAGACTACCAGCCCTGCATATCCCCTCAGTAACCCAATGTTACTTAAGCAAACAATGTTACTTGGGGTTTTTTGTTTTGGCTTTTTCTTTTTCTTTTTTTGCCAAAAAGTGATCCGGCCATGGCCGGAGCGGCCGGTAGGGCTGTTACGGCCCCGTCTGCGATGACCCGAAATCGGCCGGCTAGCTGAGATCTACGCCGAGGAAAGTGACACCTAAGAAGGAAGAAACAAAAATACTAGGTGACAACTGAAGGAAAGTGGACAGTTGTGAACAACTTTGTGGTCAACGTGGTATTTCACAGTGTGTGCACAGAAGCGGTAAGCTCTGTCGCATTCACCTGCACAGTACATTTTCAGCCTGTTTAGAGATTATTGCCTGCATGAATTATCTCATACACAGAACCAAAGCATGCATGCAATTTTCGGCAACTTTGTGCTCTGCCACGAAAAATGCGTGCTTGTTGCGACACGGGGGACAACTCAGTTCATGCTGGTTGCGCTTCGTGTTTCGGGGTGTTTCTCTGCGTTTTTCCGTTGCCATTTCTGGCCAGCCTCATTGAAAACTTGACCTGAAGAGCGGGTGTGTGGGTATTTGGAAGTTGAACGTCCTTTTCCACCACGTATGGGTGATATGAAAGTCGGGGCAACGAGAAAAAGGCCAGCACAAATATCTGGCCCCAGCCGGGATTCGACCCCACGACCCGAATATTGAAAGCCAAACGCTCTGCCGCTAGGCTAGCCTGGCTCCACCAGAACTAAACGGACCTTCGATAAAGATATGTCCAGAGTCAATCCTACGGCCACCAAAAGCATTGTCTTCAAGATCAAAGCTCCCAACAAAAAGCTTTCCGAAGTGGGAAATTTTTTTTACAGAGTCGACGGTGCAAGCACAGTCAACTCTGTCACAGTTGCAGAGTTTTCAGTGTCCCTGAAACCCCAGTAAAAGCCAAGGGCAGCCTGATTCACAGCTCAGTTTGCGTTTTGACATGGAATGAGAAAGATCGTGCAGCACTCCACATCCCGGCGCTGGACTCTGTAGCGATGTGTCTGACCAAGAGCCAAATAATAAAATCACGGCAAACTCGTGCTCTGGTTTTATAAGGGTCCCCGAAGCGCTGAAAACTCTGCAACTGTGACAGAGTTGACTGTGCTTGCACGGTCGACTCTGTAAATTTTTTTCACACTTCGGAAAGCTTTTTGTTGGGAGCTTAGATCTTTAAGACATGTACTTGTGAACTTCAAACGGGGTAATAATATGAAGCATGCAGTGCACGGAACTCGTATGAAATATCGAAACTGTAAAGGCACGACCAGCACATGAAGTTCGTTATTAAAGGGTGCGTTCGCGTGGTGTTGACATTTCTGACATTCAGAAGCCTAATTTCCTACAACTTCTTTCAAGTTTGAAGTCGAAAGTTCTCCGAAAGGGCCGCGTCTTCGATTCGTTTGATCTCGATTGCGGGGCGACGCACTGTACGTCGCAGATACGAGACCGATGCCACTCTGTCACCATCATACGCTTTCTCGACTGACAAAGCACTTGCTGACCGCGTTTATTCTGAGATTACTAGGCTTCACACACACACACACACACACACACACACACACACACACACACACACACACACACAACCCGCGTGTCGGCCA
>JACVVK020000043.1:2255000-2355000 GCA_018292915.2 Batillaria attramentaria | reverse complement strand
AGGGAGACTTGGCCCGGTCTCCGCTTATCAAGCAAAATTCGCAGTGTTAGTTTAAATCTTTAGATCACTAGAAGGGTGTTGGGTGTTTGGGAGTTTGTCCTTTTCCACCACATACGGGTGATCGTTTCGCACTACTTTTAGTCTCAGCTTAGTCGCGTTAGTGTCGAACTTAATCTTACACTCACTCCATGCATCAGACACTGGGTTCACCAGTTCTGCTACATGCGGTCAGCTCTATACGCCGTGGGCGCTAATCAATAGAAAATGAGGGTTCTCTGGACAAACTATGTTGAATTAGCTAAAGTGCTTATTCACGGGGGTTTACCACGTGACTTGAAGGTCTCCGAGGAGTGCTGCAACTGCAGAGAAATTGACAATCCTCGTTTTTTGTAGAAAAATAGCACTTTCCTGCAGGAAAAATGGTTTTCTGCAGAAAAATTCACAAAACAGAAATGACAAACAGGACAAGATACCCCCCCCCCCCCCCAAGCTATTTTGACATTTTCGTTTTGGCGATTTTTCTGCAGAAACCTTTTCTCTTTTTTTTTGCACAAAAGTGCCATTTTTTCTGCAGAGAAAACTGTGGGAAACAGAACTGCCGATGTCTCTGCAGAAAAAAAACCCTGCTAGTTTGGCAAATTTCGTCAACAATAGCTGCTTGCACCTCCTCATACTCCGTGCCCCTCGTAGATCTTCAAGTCACGCGGTAAACCCCCGTGATCTTGTCATCACAACCACCCCTCGCACTAATCTGAGTTCAGCCTTCACGTTCACATCTTATCGAACTCTCTTAAAGCTCTTCAAACGATGTATCATACGAATCTTCGGGATGGCACGCCCATGAAATTTATTAATCAAACAACGCTTTGCCATGCAAAAACGAAAAGCATATGGTGAGCTGAGAGAAAGAAATATCAAGCTGGCATTTATATATGCAGCTAAGACACGAACGTGGTAGTATTAGATGGGAGGCGGGGGTGGGGGGGGGAGGAGAGGGTTGGAGGGAGGGGGAGAACCCCTCTCCCCCCAATCAAAAGCAAGTCCACCACGACCACCCCACCCCACCCATCCAATCAAAAGCAACATCTCCACCACCACCACCACCCCCCCCCCGGGGCCCCATCCCTTTCCCAAAAAAACAAAAACCAACCCACAAACAAACAGAAAATCAAAGCATTACCAGTGACACCAACAAAACAAAGCAAACATGAATATCAACAACAAAAACAACAGCAAAGAAAAGAAGGACGACAACATAAACATCATCCCCTCCCCATCCCCCTACCACGAAGAAAATAAAGAAATAAATAAAAGAAAAGGCTATTTTCCCCCACAGTAAGGAAAACAGTCACCCTCATTATACCATTCTATCTTTTTCGCAAGCTGACACTGCCAAAACCGTTAAGGGCCACAAAAGACCAAGGGTAAACATCTAGAGCCCATATTAACGTAGATAATGACCAAACAAGCAGTGTTATTCTGTCTGATGTTCATCTTTCGCAAACACGCCGAAGTACGGTGAAAAGGTCATTTAAGTAATAACCTTCTCAAGATCCATCTCATTTGTACAAGATATATTTACAAAAACTGATAAAGCGTGGCCTGTTCCTATCGTAATGAACACCGAAAATCTGCAATTGACATTTCAGGACACAGCATTGGAAACGTGTAAGGGCAAAAAATAAACTGGAATGGCGCAGTCAAATGACTCACGCGGTGGTCATTTCACTCACGCGGTGGTCATTTCACTCACGCGGTGGTCATTTCACTCACGCGGTGGTCATTTCACTCACGCGGTGGTCATTTCAAGCACAGGAAAATGTCAGTAGAAGACTGAAGCCTCAACTATTCACTCGCAGGAAGTGACTCCTGACCTGACACCTGATTTACAAGAATGGCTTTGTTGTAGAGATCGCGAAAAGCCACTGCATTTCGATGGAAATTTCTGGACCATCCCAGAGCATGAACTTGTGCAAAACTGTGCAAATGACATTTCAGGTTGGATGAGGCATTGAAATAAAATTCTATGGACAAAAATAGTCACCAAGAGCTTTAGTACTAAAGCTTCATAATTATGTCAAACAAAACACAAAACAGAACAATGAAGCTTTGTCGCTGTCAATAAGCGTTGCCACTTTCAGGAGGTTAAGCAGTAGCTTTGTCTTCACACACTAGACAAACTGGAAAAATACACAACTGTGCACGCACTTGAACAAGTTTCTCTTTCCTTCCGAAAATACATCACAAACAAACAAAAATGAACAAACAATAAAACAAAACAAAAACCCAAACAAACTACAACAGCACAAACATCAAAAACAACAACCACAACAGCAAGCACAATAAAATACACATATAATTGTAGACTTGTACGAAGTAAGCTGCGAACAATAACAATTATAATTATTATCACTCTGAGTTTCTGAGTATCTTTGGTACAGATGTGAAACACCTGGACGGACTCAAAACAAATAACAAGAAAGATTCTAAAGGCATTTCATTCAGTTTACATAAAATATCACTTTCAATATAACGAAATCTTCGGGTTCCACTAAGCTGCTGGTTGTTGGTTTATGTGGGTGTTTTAAATTTATGTTCCTCGTTATCGTGGGCAAAGATGTGAAATCCTGGGCCGACTCTAAACATTTATAGCAAAGTCTCCAAACATGCGCATGCAAGCCAGTAAGCCAAACAAATACAATGCGTACTTTTTTTCACAGCCAATCGTGTCCCGGTGTGTCGTGTCTTATTTCAAAGGTGACGCACAGTCTTTGCCGGAAGTAATCATTCGGTTTCTCTGTAAGCAGAGACCTCTACGCCTGTGGTATTTGCAAACTGATTTGCTCCTCTGTCATCTCGCTATTTCGAACAACAACCACAAAAAAGAGATCTTTGTAAATGACCATAAAATATCACAGGATGCCTTGGAATGAGTAATGCTAGAACAAAGTCTTAGAAAGTTCAGTTAAAGATAGTATCTCTGAGCCAAACTGCACGCGCCGATTTTGCCACTCATCTCAACTCTGTCACAGTTGATAATCACTACGCGCAAGTAGGTCGATCCGTCTCTCATCAGTGCACTGCGAGCGTGACTCGTCAGCAGCCAAAACCTCTCCGCCGTGCGAAACATACGGAGCAACCAAACTGAAACCGAAGCACTACGTCAATAATTGATCACATCCGCAAAGTAGTTCCCGGGAAACGTGAGCCTACTTTGATCATCGACCGTTTATTTGTGCATCTTTAGCGTGTTGTAAACAGATTTTGACAGCAGCTTAGACACCTGCATTGGCAAAGACATGGAAATGGAGACCGAGAGATAAACGATGCTTTTCCGTCGATTTTCCGAACTGTGGCTGAGACTAGCTGGCGGTGACGTCACAGAAGAAGCGAGTTGTGTGTCTCTGAGCTCTCTGCAGCCAAGCGTTGTGAACGTGGAGGCCTAAATGCAGTACAGGAACAAAGCCGATAAATCCACCTCCGCCGGGAGTGACCTGCACACTGTGCTGTGCAGCAAAAAGCACTTGCCGGTTTGGCTTTGTCCCACGGCTTAGCATAGCGAGAGATTATGACTGAGACTTTGTTCATGCAACCTACGTCTCAGGCTCCGTACCACTTGTGATATTCCTAGGCGCAGGTCAGCCATAATGCTTGCATGCCCTTTGCTTTTCTCAGACAATTGAGAGCTTCTACAATATCCGATCAACCTAATGCGATTCCTCGTCCCGCGTTTCCCGTAGCATGATCTTTTGGGGGATTCAAAGATAGATCAATTTTGACACCAGAATCTCGAACAAAGGCCAAATAAGGAATCAAGAAGTAAAAATAACGAGGAACAAACACAATACTGCCTGAAGCAAAAAGCACAGACGAACTTCCTGTCAGCGTAGAAGGGTGGGTGGGCGTTTTAGGAGTTTAACGTCCTTTTCCACCACGTACGGATGATATCAAAGACGGGGCAACGAGAAAAAGGCCAGTACAAATATTTGGCTCCACCCGGGATTCGAACTCACGACCCGAGTACTGAAAGTTCAACACTCGACCATTCGGATGGCCGGGCTCCCCTTATCAGCGTAGAAAAATGAGATTCAAGAATGTAAAAAAAGCTGAAAAAGCAAAACAAAAGCAGCAGTAAAGCCAATAAGTCACAGCCTTTTACGCAATATTAATAAAAACACATACGTAGTGACTGCAGGGCGAAGGACACAAATAGAAAGGGATATAAATTATTCCCTATTAGCCTCAGGCATCATAGTCACCCCTAAAAATGCTTCAATCTAGAAACAATTACTACCATGAACAGAGCATTCAAAGGCACACACCTGACAGGGGTTTAAAATTTTGAATGTCTGCTTTCCGCTCAGGCCTCACTGGAGTAATGCACGTCTACTTTCTACTTTCTCTTTAGGCCAGAAGGGCAGTTCACACAAATACGCTTGCCTCACTTGTGTACCACCTCTGTGCAAAAGTCCCAGCTTCACTGGCAGCTTGCCTCTTTTTGTGACCACCTGCCATGCACCTTGCCCTACATAACACAAGCATCACGAAAATCACGCTTTTTCATGACAACAAAAATCACGACAGACTAGCACACTCGCCGAACAGGGTACCTCAAACAAACACCAAACATGACCCCACGGTCATTTTGTTTTCTTACGCCTGCACGAAGAATGCACAAAAACACTTTTAACAATACTATCAGTCAGGTAAAGATGTTCACTAGACTCCTTAAACACTGTTCCACCAAAGCGGACAATATTTACGTAATATCACAGTTAACCCAATCACAACATCGACTTGTTTGAGGGGACTCGCTTGAACTCACGACTCCAGAGCAAAGGGAAATAACCAGCACTGACCAGCAGTGACGACAGTAAAACATTGAGATTGTTTCCCTTTCTGACATATGCCCAACCTTGATATAATGAGCACATCTACGGCTAGTGGGTGGATGGGTGGTAGTTTAACGTCCTTCTCCACCACGTATGGGTGATATCAAAGGCGGGGCAGCGAGAAAAAGGCAAGCACAAATATCTGGCCTCAGCCGGGATTCGAACTCACGACCCGAATCAACTTAGAATCAAGTCCAACGCTCTACCATTCGGCTATCCCTTTGCTCCCCGAGCACATCTTGGAGGACAAGAGGGTTCTAGCCGATGGGAACAAACACAATAAGGTGAGCGCGATAGCTAGGTAAGTTTAATGTCCTTTTCCCCCGTACACGGCTGATATCGAAGTTTGGACGACGACTAAAATGCCAGGGCAAATATTCAGCGCACAACTGATCAATATTCAACCTCACGCCCCGAGTACTGAAAGTCCAATGCTTTACCAAGGGTGGGTGGGTGTTTGGGAGTTTAACGTCCTTTTCCACCACATACGAGTGATGTCAAAGACGGGGCAACGATGAAAGAGCCAACACAATATCATTTTGGCCCCAGCCGGGGTCCGAACTCACGACCAGAGCAGTGGAAGTCCAACGCTCTACAATTCTGCCACCCCGGTCTCTCCCAATGCTTTACCAAGCTCGGCTGTCCCATCATACATGGTGGAAAAGGACATTAAACTCCCAAAACACCCTAACTACCCACCGCGGCTGTCCCAGCTCCTCTGAAAGGAGCGCCAAACATCGACATCCCAACTGAAGGGAACGAATTGGTAAGTGGACGCTACAAGGGACACAACTGTGCCTGAATGGGAAGAGTGGCATATCGCGTTCCATGTGGCAAACATCGACATATGGAAGGCCAAGCGCTTTGTAGCGTTTCCAGTAAGTAATGCTCTTTGAAAGCTTTTAAGGCCACGGAACAACAATATGTAAAGCACTCAATGTACAACAGGACGGATGACATTATCACATATTAAAGCACAACGCTTTTCCAAATAAATAATAGATAAATTTACGCATGAAATATACATAACACACATACGCACAAATATGAGCCAGTAACTTCAAGGAACATGGTAATTCGAACCGATGTTTAAATCTTTGTTCTCCTTCATCATTATGCAAACCGTGTGTCACATGACAGGATTGAAAGTTCGTTACCTCCGGTGTATGACGTACTATTTCGCTCATATCTTAATCTCATCACACATTTGCAAATAAATAATAAATAAATGATTTTTTTTTCACATATACATAAGAACGAAATTACGAAATACACATAACAACAACAACAACAACAACAAAATATGAGCCAGTGACGTCAAGTAACATGGTAATTCGAACCGATGTTCACACACGGGAGACCTTTCGGTCCGAACAGACATCGAACACAGCACAAACACGAGCAGGAATAAGCAAAGAAAAGAAATGTTGTGGACGTATGTCACACGAGAAACACGCAAACACGCCGTGTTCGATGTTTGTTCGGACAGGGGTGTCCCCTGTGTGACAGGAGCCGGGGTGGTCGAATGGTAGAGCGTTGGACTTCTAATGCACGGGCTCGAGTTCGATCCCGGCTGGGGCCAAATATTTGTGCTGGCTTTTTCATCGTTGCCCCGTCTTTGATATCACCGTATGTGGTGGAAAAGGACGTTAAATCCCCAAACACCCACCCCACCCCCTGTGTGACATAAGTCTTAGCAGCGACTGACCACGAAAGTCAATACATTTTGCACACGGCGTACCTCATAAAAGCCCATACAAAAATTGGAATTTTACTGGAAATCTTGAGATCACTAGAAGCTACTTCAAGCCAGTATTATGCTGGCAGGGAAGACCCACGCCTTGCATAACAGTGACTTGAAGTGGCTCCTACTGGCGTGCAGTGGCTTGTTCTTTTTAACCTAGTCTTATCACGTTGAGGGCAGGGGATGGTCGAGCTCGTGCCTCGGCTTAAGGAGTTAACGGCATCGCGCTTTGGCGTCATCGTGACGGGTCCACGTCGATCTGTGACCTTTGTAAAGTGGAACTCCCACGTCCCCCCTTAAGACTTCTTCGTGCACGCGCGGCAGCAGCAGCAGCAGACTTTGGTCAGAATGGACCGGTTCGTGTCCTCTTTGGGCGGCACCTGTTTTCGGGTGAAGGTCAGGAAGACCTGCTCCAAGGTCGTCTGGTGCACCGAGTAGTCCTGCACGTGGTGCTCTTGCTTGGCGCGCTCCATCAGCTCAAACACGTCAGCCACGTGCACGTCAGAGTCTGGCACCTGCGCAGTGGGATGAAGAGTTTAGTGGAGGCCGATAGCACAGGGTGGGTAAACGCCCTTGGTTTTGTGATACGCTGTGCGGTGGCGATACGTAGGTAAACACACACTAGCTTGCTATTTAGGCTTGTATCTGACAAAGTATAAAGTATAAAAATAAAAAAATAAACAAAAGGAGACAAGGGTGGGTGGGTGGGTATTTGGGGGTTTAACGTCCTTTTCCACCACATAGGGTGATATCAAAGACGGGGCAACGATGAAAAAGCCAGCACAAATATTTGGCCCCAGCCGGGATCGAACTCACGACCCGAGCATTAGAAGTCCAACGCTCTACCATTCGACCACCCCGACTCCCCCAACAGGAGACAAGGAGACAACGAAAAAGAAACCATAACTAAAATAACAACAACAACAACAACAACAACAACAACAAACACCACAATTACAGAATAAAGAAACAAACAGAGGAAAAACAAGTAAAAAATAATAAAGCAAATTAATAACAAAAAACAAATTAACAAATATAATAATAATAATAAAGCCAATTCAAGAAAGAAACAAATTAACAAACAGACCTGAAAATGAATGTAGCCTTGCATGCCGTCGAAAACCTGAGCTCCCTTGAAGTTGAGGGTCACGAGGTCAATAACGGGTTGCGTGGGGGCTACTAGCCCATCGTCCAGTAGCCCCATCTTGATGATGAGTGTGTAGCCCTGGCCGAACTTGTTCTTCAGATGCTGGGGGCTGCCCAGACACTTGAACTTCCCGTTCACCATGATGGCGATTCGCGTACACAAAGCGTCACATTCCTCCATGCTGTGGGCAGTTGGATGGAAGGAGAAACGATTGACATTGGGAACAAAAGATTCGACATTTATACAGTTCATCTGCCGTGTAAAGGCAAACCACAGTCAGTCCGTGATGTCATTCAGCTGAGGGGAAAAGGGGTGATTTCAAGATGAAAGATATTGAAGGGGTGATTTCAAGATGAAAGATATTGACGTAACTGTCTTTTCCCACAAAATCAGTGGCGTCTTGGAATTACCGTGTTTTGCCATGACACGGCAGGAACTGGTTGTGTACAAAGGTACAAAGATCCCGGTATTTCTGTTTCCGTGTGTGTGTGTGTGTGTGTGTGTGTGTGTGTGTGTGTGTGTGTGTGTGTGTGTGTGTGTGTGTTGTCTTTTTCTTTCTTTCTTTTGGTCTGTATAGTTGGAGACTTTTCAAAGCTAAAAGAGTGATATAAGAGTATCACGACTAGAAGGATCTCTGCTGTAATTAAACAACAACAACAACAACAACGGAAAAGTAGGTCTGGAACGTTATTCTGTTTATGAGTAGTGACCTAAATTTTTGTGGCCGATTCTGGACAGTCACGCCGCTCAAGAGAAACATTAACGGCTAAGGGGAGGTAAGTGGAGAATGTGCAGTAGGCTCGACATGAGTGAACTTGCTTCCCTTTACTGACCAGAGTACTCTCCCCTCGTCCCCCCACCCCACCCCCCTCTCAAAATAAAAACCGTTGAAAGAAGTTTCATCATCAACATCATCATCATCATCATCACCTCTCTCTCTCTCTCTCTGCCGCGAATTAGCCTCTGCTGCTTGCGCGGCGTTGCCCTAAATAACTAACTAACTCTCTCTCTCTCTCTGTCTGTGCCCCCCTCACCTGTGTGACGTAAGCACTAGTGTCCTCCCCAAAGCACGGACCTGAGACAGCACGACCCACAACTGTCGTCTGGCGGCGGGGTCCACGCCTGCGGAGGGTTCGTCCAGGAGGATGAAGGGAGGGTCACCTACCAGGGCTATGGCGGTACTCAGCTTGCGTTTGTTGCCTCCACTGATTCATGGAAAAGGAAATTGGACACAATACTTTTAGCTTCTTGTACGTTGTCGAAGCGTAATTTTTAAACCCGTCTGTGTGTGTGTGTGTGTGTGTGTGTGTGTGTGTGTGTGTGTGTGTGTGTGTGTGTGTGTGTGTGTGTGTGTGCGCGCGCGCGCGCGCGTCTGTCTGTCTGTCTGTCTATCTGTCTATATACCTCTGTGTGTGTGTGTGTGTGTGTGTGTGTGTGTGTGTGTGTGTGTGTGTGTGTGTGTGTGTGTGCATATTTCTTGGTATGAGTGCAGCAGTACGCGCATTGAGTCACTTTGTGAGAATTTTGCGCTATATAAGTACCATTCATTATTATTATTATTATTAATATTATTATTATTATTATTTAAAAGCCCACCTGTAAAATCCAGCCAGTTTGTCGGCGTGGGGCCGCAGCATCATGATGTCAATCAGACTGTTGACCACGCCCGGTATGCTAGGGTCGGGCACACCCCTCAGACGCGCGTACATGGTCAGCGTCTCCCTGCCCGTCATCTGGTCCAGGAGGGCGTCAAACTGGGGGCAGTAGCCCATGTTCTGCTGCACCTGATGAAACAAGAGGTACATGATTATATATAGTATGCACGCTGAGTTAATTACGATGCATAAGCCAGAGAGACATAGTGTGCGTCGGTAAAATGCAAATATTTTGGGACTGGATTCTGCATGGAAGCATAAAGCCGCCACCATGAACGCACTGCTCCCTCTACACATCCCACCCTTACCCCCCTTCCCCGGTTCACAACCCATTCTCCCCAGTCCCCAGCCTCCTCTTTGATTTCCTGCAAGCACATGTGGCTGTAAAGGGCTAGAACATAGTCTGTCTGTCTGTCTGTCTGTCTGTCTGTCTCTCTCTCTCTCTCTCTCTCTCTCTCTCTCTTTCTTTAAACGGCTAGTTTGAAAATTGGCCAAAAGACCAAAACTTCAATCGTTTTAAAATAAAATTCTTTCAATTTCAATTTGAATTCTCTCTAGTATGAAATCTGGCCACTAGACCAAAACTTCCACCGTTATTTCAATACCTTCTTGATGTGCTGCACGACGTCATAAGACTTGAGGTAGGCGTTTCCACTGGAGACCATGACGTCACCTGTGAGCATCTTAAAGGTGGTCGTCTTGCCCGCCCCGTTCTGTCCCAGCAGACCGAAACACTCCTGGTCCGGTACCCCGACACACGCGTGGTCCACTGCCGTGAAACTCCCGTAATGCTGAAAACGAGAGTAATTCTTACTTCGTGTGGTCCACATGCACCAAAGGGTCAAGCAGTCTCGCGATGAATAAAACCCCAGTCTGTCCGATGTTCAACACTTATAACAGGCGTACAGCAGCATGTGGAAGACTTCTCCTTTTTTTTTTTTTTTTTGCTGCTGCCCCAACTCTTTGCCGGTTCCAGTGGTGTTCCTCCCTGGTAATGGGTGGAATCCACGGAGGGCTCGGAAGTTGGGGCAATTTTAATTATGCATGATGATGGAGATGAGGATGCTGGTAAGATGATGCTATGGAAGTCCGTGTGGTTTGGGACTGCGGGACAGGGCCGCATTCCACGCTTCCTGTCATAAATATTCCGGCATTAACCAGGCCCGGGAACTACGGCACCTGCGGCGCCGGCCGTGTAATCATCCACATCATAAGACGTGTCACACCAAGAGAAGCACTCCAAAGTCGCACCCGTGAAGAGGGTGAATCTCGGCTCTGTGGCAACAGCCTCCCCATTGGGCCCATAGCACAGCAGCTCTGGGTAGGAGCCGACCTAGGTAGGAAAAATCCCGCTTGCCTCGACTGGGACTCGAACCCGGGTCTCCCGGTCCATGGTCCGAAGTGCTAACCACTACACTACGGGGGCCGGTGTGGAACACTTCTCACCAAATGTGCCAATCCGTGCCCCCTAATAAGCCACTGGGGGTCACAGTATAGCATCTGAAACCATTGTGACGACGCTCTGCCCAGCGTTTATGTTGATCTAGAAGCGTACCGCGTACTGAGCAGACCGGCCGACGTTATTTTGGCTGCGGACTGAGGACCAGCTACACGGCGATGACTGGTTGCTATTTGTGAAAGATTTGTCGAGTCCCAGTTTGTTCAGGAATGAACTGTAGACTCAAAGAAAGTCGCATATCTCTAAAAGTAGAAGCCACAAAGTCAGGAAAATGGTCGCGATGGCCGAATGCAACATCCTTCTATCTGGCAAACAGCTATAAGAGGTTCGAAAGAAGCAGTTTTCCATCTCAGCGGTGTTACGAACATAGAGGATTTCACCGCCGCCTATTCGTCCCCTTCTTCACTGCAGTCTGTCTGCGTTATCCATACACCCTGTCAGATTCAGACTACCGCCTGCGTTATCCATACACCCATTTAGATTCAGACTACCGCTTGTGTTATCCGTACACCCATTTAGATTCAGACTACCGCCTGTGTTATCCGTACACCCATTTAGATTCAGACTACCGCCTGTGTTATCCGTACACCCGTTTAGATTCAGACTACCGCCTGCGTTATCCGTACACCCATTTAGATTCAGACTACCGCCTGCGTTATCCGTACACCCATTTAGATTCAGACTACCGCCTGTGTTATCCGTACACCCATTTAGATTCAGACTACCGCCTGTGTTATCCGTACACCCATTTAGATTCAGACTACCGCCTGTGTTATCCGTACACCCATTTAGATTCAGACTACCGCCTGCGTTATCCATACACCCACTTAGATTCAGACTACCGCCTGTGTTATCCGTACACCCATTTAGATTCAGACTACCGCCTGTGTTATCCGTACACCCATTCAGATTCACACTACCGCCTGCGTTATCCATACACCCTATTAGATTCACACTACCGCCTACGTTATCCATATACCCTATTAGATTCAGACTACCGCCTGTGTTATCCGTACACCCATTCAGATTCACACTACCGCTTGCGTTATCCATGCACCCATTCAGATTCACACTACCGCCTGCGTTATCCATGCACCCATTCAGATTCACACTACCGCCTGCGTTATCCATGCACCCATTCAGATTCACACCACCGACGTGAAATCTGTCACTCGTCCTTCAAGAAGTGTACGGCTCACCTTACTCAGGTTCATCAGAATGAGAGAGTCTGTCTTGGAGAGTTCATCCACCGGGGTTTCGCTGATGCGTTTCCGTTCGTTCGCAACGTCACTGTCTTCCAAGGCGTCAACGTTGACTGCCGACCCGTTGATAAACGACAAGGGAACAGAAGGTATGTCGCCTGTCTTGGAGGAACGCTTGACTCCCTGGAAAGAGAGAGGGAGAGAGTGTCAGTAAAAAGTTGTCTGTTATTGATTGTACCAATACGTTAAATTTGTGAGTTACTGATGAAAAGATTTTTTTTTTCCAAATTTGTACGTGGGTTGGTGTCGTTTTTATCTAAAAATAGAAACAATGACGTCATTCGTCATGTTTGTCTGCACGGATTTGCCGGACAAACTAACCCTGGATGCACGAAAGTCTGATCTATCATTTGGTGCCAAAATGAGCTGGTAGTACTGGGGGGTGTTTCTATTTTCTTTTCTAGAGGCGCTATAGAATTTGCCTGCTCGCCAACAATTACCAAAAAAAAAAAAAAAAATGTTGATAGGATTTATAGCTTTTCTGAAACTTTTTTTCATTCGCTAATTTGTTTATTTATTTATTCAGTGTCGGCGCAAATGTCGAATGCAAGATCACAGGCTTTACTCTCGTTAATTTTGGTTTTGACGTTTTTGTTGCTTTCCGCACTTTGTCCTTTGCTGGGAATTTCGGGTTGCTGATTCAGATGGGATAATGTACGCAGGGATTTTGGAAGAGGAGTTGTTCTTTCCTCGTTTCTTATTTTCGGGTTTTTGTTGTTGTTTTTTGTTTATTTGTTTGTCGTTTGTTGTTGTTGTTTCGTGTTTTTGTGGGTTTTTTGTTTGTTTGTTTGTGTGTGTGTGTGTGTGTGTGTGTGTGTGTGTGTGTGTGTGTGTGTGTGTGTGTGTGTGTGTGTGTGTGTGTGTGTGTGTTTGTGGTTTTTGTTTATTTGTTTGTTTGTTTTTGTTTTGTTTTTGGTTTTTTTGGGGGGTGTATGTTTTCTATGTTGTTGTTGTTGTTGCTTGTTTTCTTGTTGTTACGTGTTTTGTTTTGTGTTTTGTTTTGCTTGATTTTGTCTTTTGCTAAATGACTGACATGTGAATTACTTAGCAGCGTTAAAAATCCTACTAAAACATATCCTTTCTTAAATAAAACTGCTTTGCTGACACGGCATTTTCGCGAATTCCCCGTCACAGACAATGAATGAATTACCTGCAGTTTAGAAGCCAAGCGGTGGAACAGTCGGTACTCGATGGCCAGGACAAGCGACATGAACACGATGCCATGAATGATCATGAACAGTATGAACTTTCCGATACCAGGCCTGTCCCACGCCAAGTAGTTGTCCTCAAAGTCCAGACACGTAGACGTGCAGCTGCCTGCAGGACGAGAGGGTCAGTGGATAAGTTGCAGCGAATAAGAAAAAAATAGAGGGGTGTGTGTGTGTGTGTGTGTGTGTGTGTGTGTGTGTGTGTGTGTGTGTGTGTGTGTGTGTGTGTGTGTGTGTGTGTGTGTGTGCGCGCGCTAATGTGTGCTTGTGTTCTTAATTAAAAGTTTTATGATATATAGTTACGTATGCTATGATTGGACGTCGTCTGCGCCGAGGCGCCATTATAGTACACCTGTTTTGTCCTACACTATACTTATGTGCTTTAATTCTTTTGCACGGTATTGTATGTCCTGTTCATATGTTTTTAACACTTAAAATGCAAGAGCTGAAGGGAAAGGGTGTAGTAGGATGCCACACGACGAAATTCTAACGTTGTTTGTGAATAAAGTGCTTCATCATCGTCATCATCATAGTCGTCGTCATCATCATCATCATCATCATGATCATCGTCGTCGTCGTCGTCCTCATTATCTTGGAGTAGTGGTGATGTAACGGAGGCTGGAGCACTGCATCATCATGGTGTATTCTTTTCATAACCCAAGCACCCCAAAACGCCCCTTTTTCGACCCCCCCCCCCCCCCCCAAAAAAAAAAAAAAAAAAAAAAACCGTTGTCCCTTCTTTGTCTCTGTGCGGGGCTGTAGTTGGGGGTGGGGGGTGGGGGGGGGGCTTCTGGAAACTTCCCTGTCACCACTGGAACGCCCTTGAACGCCGGTCTGTGTCTGCACGGTGTTCGTGCAGTCCTACAGTTTCTACACTCTAGGTTCCCTGGCTACTTACCATAGCTTTTACAGCAGGGTCCGCTGGTCACGGGGCAAGTGGTTCGATACAACACCTTCTCGCAGTAGTCCGTGGTGAGATAGTTGCTGTAGATGTCCATGAAGGACCGCGCCATGCAGTAGTTGGGGAACAGGACGAGAAAGATCCAGTTGAAAATGTCCGCTTCTTTCTCCGTGCCCAGTGAGGGGAGGTAGAGGATGAAAACGGCCAGGGTTGTTACCAGACCTGTTAGGGTGAAGGAAAAAGAGAAGTGTATGAATGGGAGTGTGCAGGAATGCAAGATGTTGTTGTAGTTGTGGGGTAGTGGAGTAATGGTGATGACTCTGCCACCGATTTGTGAGGTTCGAGGTTCGAGTCCGGTTTAGGACAGGTGATTTCTATTCCTAGTATGTGGCACTCTCCGGGTACTCCGGCTTCCTCTCCCTCTGCTAAAAAATTGAAAGTAAATGCAATTCTAAATTACGAAACTTGAATAACTGACCAGATCCTTTCGCACCATGTGATTGTAACGTGCTGATACCAGATGTTTGAGTGAACGCGCGTGACTGGGGCAGGCGTGCATGCTAGGCTAAATCTGCGGCGCTTTGAGCCAAACCACTGCGTAAAGCACCTATATAATTCACATAATTAGTGCTGACATCATAAACAGAGCAACGAGCAAACAGCTGGCTTCTAGTTCCTGGGAACTCACGACTCGAGCGTTGGTAACCTGGGCCCGCATGTAAAAGTCGGGGTTAGGGAGTTTAGCTTCGGGTTAGAGTCTAACCTCGAACTAAACTAGCTCAAGGGTTAAATTTTCTCTTTTTTTTCTCTTTTTTTTTAAATCAGGAAGCGGGCCCACTCCAGCAAGGTGCCTATGCCGTTATAGAAGGATTTTTGTCTTTCTTTCTTCGCTTCCTTTTTTATTTCATTTTGTTTTGGGGTTTCTTTTGTCCTAGTCTGGGTTAGGCCCGTAGCCGTGGGTGAAATTAACCCCGAGTTTTACATACTTAGGTTCACTGTTAAAACTCACCAGTGAGAATGTTAAATATGATGAGCAGCACGAAAGCCGTGGCCGGTGAGTTAAAGAGAAAATGGAGGAGGTAGACGAAAGGTAAAGCCGCCAATCCGTACAGCAGCAACACCAGCAGCACCAGCCCCAACCGGTGGTCGTTGACGTAGGCGTCAGTGCTGAAGGCGGCGAAGACGATGAGCATGGAGAAGGTAGGGAGAAGGTAGTTGAGGTAATCCCACGCCAAGGTGGCCAGCCAGAACATGGACGGCCCAACTCCGCTGACAACTTGTAGATGTTTGGCGCCGACCTTAACAGGATGTAGGAAAACACGTACTTATGATTGTAGAAATCGGCAAAGAAAGATTTGTCGGCCAATTTCCTTGTTCTCCTTTTCCCACCACGAATGAGAACAAAGATGATACAATGGGGAAGAAGCCAGCAACAGTTTCGATTTTATAAATTGTTTTCTTTCCCTGAAAACTGTTGGCGCCAGTTATTCGAGAATGAACGATAAATGAATGATATATTCTGTACTTAACGCGTGCATGTTACAAATCTGAGGAGTCCAATGACTGTGCAGGGGAGCCGGGGTAGCCGAATGGTAGAGCGTTGGATTCTCAATCCTCCGGTCGTGCGTTCGATTCCCGGCTGGGGCCAAATATTTGTGCTGGCCTTTTTCTCGTTGCCCCGTCTTTGATATCACCCTTACGTGGTGGAAAAGGACGTTAACCCCCAAACGCCCACCCAACTGACCGTGCCGTGTTTCTGTGTAATGAAAGATAATGGCAGAAGAAGCGAACAGATCACTACAACCTCACCTCGCGTTCCTTCACCAGAAAGTAGATGAAGCTGGAGGTGAGAAAAGCCATGCCGAACGAGATACAAAAGCCGACGAGGAATCCGAGAGTGGAATCCGTCGTGGTCGAGTCCTCAGCGTCCGCGTCGTCTCCTTTGGGCAGCGGGTTGACGTAGGTAGAGATGGAGTAGCTGCTGCTCTGATACGTCTGCGCCAAACCGTTGAGCAGATAGGCCACGGAGATAGGCAGAGCGTGGTAGGGCTGCCCGTTGTAGTAGGCCGTCGCAGTCAGATCGCCCGTCCCCGGAGGTTCGAAGAGAGCGCCCACGATCACCTGCAACGAACGACCACTGGTGAAGCGAAATGAAACCTTTATTTGACAGCGGTAAAATATAAACTGATTTCACCAATTTATTGGAGTTGGCGTTGCTAGAGACTGTGTGAGCACGTGGATGTAAACTAAGGTGAGGCAATAGGTGAACACGTGAACTATTACGACTGTAAGCTTCGGCTGAGTCAGAATTTAAAGCTGAACACTCGCACTTGGGGGTAAACTATTCAGTACTCCAAGATGAATGGCTGGGACAAACGGGATGTATGTGTGTGTGTGTGTGTGTGTGTGTGTGTGTGTGTGTGTGTGTGTGTGTGTGTGTGTGTGTGTGTGTGTGTGTGGGAGGGGGGTCCAGAGAGCTGCGGCCTGGAGGGAAATGGTACCAGATTTACTGACCAGCTGTTTTACTTCTAGTTCCTTCAGTTGGAATGGGAAGTATTATATAATCAAAAGAGCTACGCACGCCATTTCTCATTAGACTATAGTCTATGCCAACACTAGTTCTTCTTGTTGTTGGTGGTGTTTTTAGTGTGTATATTTGTAGTCTTATTTCTGAATGTGTTTGTTGCTTATGTGAGACAGAGAAGCAATTTCCCTATCGGGATCAGTAAAGTATTCTGTATTCTTGTATTCTGTACTCTTGGTGGCTTGCTGAGTGAGCTTAGCTGGGATTTTCCAGTACCGTATCTTTTGTAGTTTTTTGGAATTTGTTGTTGTTGTTGTTGTCGTTGTTGTTATTGTTGTTGTTGTTTTGGATCTTGTTGTTTTGTTTGTTTTTGTTTGGGGGGGTGTTGTTGTTGTTGTTGTTGTTGTTGTTAATGTTGTTTTTTGTTGGGGTTTTTTTTTGTTGGGGGGGGGGGGGGGTGGGGGTAAATAGTCTTTCTTATTTTCGTAATAGTTTTTAGTTGGTTTCTATTTTGTTGCTTTTAAGTTTTAAAAAGAAATTAGAGGGGGTTTTTAAATTGTATTAGCACTGTTCAGGACTACAGTCATCACTCCTTCAGCGACAGATCCAGCTGGCCACAAGGACTACTTACTTGGACACCGGCTGCTGCTCTTTAACAGAAGGACAATTTATCCCAGGAACGTTCAACTTAGGATGCTCAGACAACCACCAACCTTCTTGTTGTATGAAGCCGTGCCGAGGCTGCCGGCGAGTGTCAGGATGTACTGGCTCATGTTGGTGTAGGATGCGAGGTTCACCTTCTCCAGCGTTTGCCCTGATATGCTGCTAGCGTACGCCGTGGCGGCACTTTCAGTTGCTAGGCTCGGACTGCTGCCGTTGCTATAGGGAATGTAGGTCGTATCGAAGGAGGACAGGGTCAAGGCCAGGGTCTTTTCTTCGTTCCTAAAAAAAGGTGATGGTAATGTTTTAGAAGGTTGTCACTACGTTAAAGCGTCCAATCTTCCTCTATCGACAACTATAACAACAACAACGACAACAACAACAACAAGAGAAAACCTCAGCGTTTCTTTCATAAATCAAACTTGTTAACAAATCTAAATGGACACTGCCTGTCGCTCTTTTGACCGACAAGTTTTAACCTGAGTTGAAACAACAAATCAACAGCATCAGACAACAAGAATTAGAAGACTTCAGGAACAACAACACTTAGTTATTTCGGGTTTTGAGCAACAAAGACTCTTTCAGCAACAACAGAACGTAACCTGCCATTACATAGTTGTTTTGCAAGTCACACGGACTATGGTATGGTATGGTATGGTATGGTATGGTATGGTATGGTATGGTATGGTATGGTAGATTTCTCCTCGGCAAACATATCCATCTCTTCTTAAATGCACGTGGCGCCGCAGGGCTGAAGAACAAAGCAGTAAAAGCCTGCTTCCCTTAAGCGCTACTTTATCTGGAAACCTTCACCCTGCTATTCACTCTGGTGCGTGCGACAGTATTTCTGTTTTCCACCACACCGGCCACAGACTACTCTCTTTCGAAAGATGGACGTTGGAATTTTAGTGTTCACACTTGATATTTGTGCGTGCGTGTGTACACGAGGGCGGGACAGGCACCGTAAACAAGCCTATCACTGTTTTTTGTTGTTGTTTTTGTTTGTTTGTTTGTTTTTCTTAAAGAAAAATGGAGACCAAACCTGTCACTCTCTTTGATGAGGAGAGCGAGAACAGTGAAGACGACGGGCAGCAGAAGCTGGACGATGGAGATGATGCGATGTCTCCAGCTGAGGATGGCCTTCTTTACAAACATCCCCTTAAAATGGGACCACTGTAGTCGCCAGCCTGTCACCTTCTCGTAGTCCTGGTTAAAAGCTGTCAACACACGACATTAGTTCTCAGCAGGGAAAGCAGCGGATCAGTGTTACCAAAACTCGAAAAAAAATCGACAAGTCATGATTCATTAATTTTTCTTTCGATCCTCCTCGAGGGAAATCATTCGTGGTATGCTCATAATTAATATTTTCACCAGTCCAGGTCGGCGATTCTGTCTGTTTCTTTGTACGTGCTTTGCTTGCTTGTTTGTTTGTGTGCTTGTTTTTATTTTTGTTCAAGTTCTTGTTTTGGTGTGTGTGTGTGTGTGTGTGTGTGTGTGTGTGTGCGTGTGTTTTCTTTGTTTGTTTCTTCTCTTCTCCCCCCCCCCCCCCTTCCTTTCTTCAGGTCAAACAAGTGGGAACACCACTATCAAGAACACCACAGGTCGAAGCGAGGCAACTCGGGTTGTTCACTATCAACAAGTTAAGTGTTTACTTCCCTTCTTCGTGGCCGACTTCGCCAACTGTTCATCGAAATAGTGATACTCTAGTCTCTACAACAACAGCCTACCCATCAGGTTGTCCCTGCTGGCAGCGGCTTGTCCCTGTTTCCCATTGTTGACCAGCTTCTCCTGGTCGTTCTGGAAAACGTTCTTTGTGAAGGCGTCTCCGGTACTGGGTCTGCCTTTACTGGTACCTGGCCTCCCGCTCGTGCCAATGTCGGCAATATCCTCTTCGGCATTCTCACCAACTCTGCAAGATGTAGACAACATCTCTGGTTCAACGCACGGTTTTCAATAATAATAATAATAATAATGATTGCATATTGTGTGGGCGCTTTACCAAACTTCTTGAACTGGCTCAAAGCGCCGCGAGCTGAAACCAAGACGCACGCTCACGTGAATCACACGCATTCTCTCGCACACCGGACATGACCGCATTACAATCACGTGGTGCGAAGGGTCAGCTCAGCTATTCCAGTTTCGGACTTTAGAATTGCATTTCTTTTCAAATTTTGGGGGCTGAACATTTTCAAAGCAGAGGGGGAGGAAATCGGAGTACCCGCAGAGAACCTTCGACGGTCGGCCCGAATGAACGGTGCCACGTACGAGAAGGAAAAATTCTTCGCCCCGAGTGGGACTCGAACCTGAATTCTCGCATTTGTGACGAAGTCTCTTAACCACTAGACCACCAACCGCCCCGATTAATTCATATAAAATTATTCATTTAACCATTTACCCGCTTCCTGGATGATTTGATGCAATACAATTCAAACAATTTTCTTACATGTACTGCATTGTCTTGGGCGGCGGCTGGGAAGTGGGGGTGCAAAAATTTGTATTTCACAAAAACGTGAGGTCACCTTTATAGTGCATCCTGATACCGTCCACAAACGCGATGCATTGAAAGACGTTGTACTAAAGTGGAGTGTATAAAACAAAATACACGAACCTCTTTTTATCATTTAAATTCGGTTCCGCCCTTTCCTCCTCCATCATCACTGTCTTGGAAAGACGTGAGAACAAGATCGAAGACCGGCTTTTTCGTTGACCTTTTTTGTCTTTGAAAACCAAAAAAGTTACCTTTCCAGTCATTTCATGATATTTCATTTTGTTTCAATTCTGCCACCAAAGCCGATACGCAAATATTATTCGTGTGTGAAACAAATCCCGTCGTTTGTTTGTTTGTTTGTTTGTTTGTTTGTTTGTTTGTTTGTTTGTTTTCTTGCTTGACTCCAAGCTTGTTTGTAATGTCTCTTACTTGAGGAACACCTCTTCCATCGTAGTCGCTGACGTGCCGAATCCCACAATACCAAGCTGCGACTTCCGTTCCTCCAGGAAGCGGAAAAGATCTGCAAAGGATCCTGATTGGTCGTCAGGCAGAAGATACGTCACTTCCGTGTTGACTTCCCCTTCCAAAATTGCGCCCGGTAGTTTCTGTTGAATGGTCTGCGTTAAACTCGACACTTGACAGTTTTGCTGTTTGACAATCACAAGGTGATACCCAGCACCTGCAAAGAATAAACGTTTTATTCAGAGCCGTAGCACAGCTCCTAAAAGTGCTCCGGCCATAAAAAAATAAATAAAAAGGTACGGTCCCTGGCCATTATGTTCTCCTCAACTTCAACGGAAAACAAAAGAATTACTAGTTACTTGTTTGAACGGGGAAACGCAAGTTAAAAAAAAAATGTTGATGAAGAGGCTTTATTTTTGGAAGAACTTTTGCTTTAGAAACCCTCCTGATTGTACTCATGAAGACGAGGGGTTTGGGGTTTTTTTTTTGTTTTTTTGTTTTTTTGTTTTTTGTTGTTGTTTTTTTTTTTTTTTTTTTTGCCAAAAAGTGGTCCGGCCATGGCCGGAGTGGCCGGTAGGGCTGCTACGGCCCTGTTTCTGTGTTAGAAGATGAAAGCGGCCTGTTTGTGAGTATAACTTCGGTTGTTTGCCAAAAGTGGTGGTGGAGACCATTGGGACTTCTAGTATTAGAGAAATACAGCACTTTTCAATGAATGCGCGATGGTTTGCTTGCAAGACTTCTATGTTGCGTGCGTCCACCATTAAAACGACCAGTCCAGTCAGGGGTTTCGCTTTACAGGGTAGCCATGGGGCCATATTACGCGAGCCGAGGCTTCGCGGCGGGCTATTTTGAAATAGGTGACCGTTTTGAAGCAAGGAATTTAGCGCATTCGATGGAAGGATTTCCAGAACGTTGTGGTATGCCCAGCAAGCTTACTGAGGCTTCATAGTCACGTACTGAATTGAATTGAACTGAATTGAATTGAATTGAATATACTTTATTCATCCCTAAAAGTGAAATTGCTTTTGCCCAAAAACACACGACATCACATCTGCTGCAGGGGGAATCTGAAATGAATCATGGTGTGTAAAAAGTTCATGAAACAGGGATATTGCACGTGGTTAAAAAAAAGGATGTTTGTAACGCCGTCCACTCCCTTCGACCCGTCTGCTGTCGAGATCCTGTCGTAGAGGGTGTTCGTCGTCTGTCAGTACGTTGGTCAGTTTGTCAGTCAGTCTTGTCTTGTGAAGTGTCTTGTCCACTTGTCTCCTCCCCCACAATCCTGGGGAGCCGCGGTGGCCGAATGGTAGAGCGTTGAACTTCTAATGCTCGGTTCGTGAGTTCGAATCCCGGTTGGGGCCAAATATATGTGCTGGCCTTTTTCTCGTTGCCCCCTCTTTGATATCACTCTCATGTGGTGGAAAAGGACGTTAAACTCCCAAATACACCCCCACCCCAAATCCCATCCGCTTGTCTGATCAGTTTCTCCAGTATTCAACCATTTACCGAAGTCAACACCAGTCCAGTCAGCGGCTTCGCTTCATAAGCTAACCATGGGGCCATATCACGCGACACGAGGCTAATTCGCGGTGGTCTGTCATGTTCTATCTTGAAACAAGTGACCGTTTTAAAGCAAAGAGTTTAGTGCATTCGATATGCCCAACAAATTTATTACGGTTTTATTGTCACGTATTCAATAATTACCGAAGAGTTTCTTGAGGAAGAGTGAGCTCCCGCAGCACTTGACCACCCCCTGGGACATGATGGCGATACGGTCCCCCAGCACGTCCGCCTCGTCCATGTAGTGGGTGGTCAGCAGGATTGTCCGCCCCTCACGGTGGCGCTGCAGCACCTCCCAGGCCTGACGCCTGGCGGCCGGGTCCATGCCTGATGACGGCTCGTCCAGCACGACGATCTGAGGACGAGAATCAATGGTCGTTTCGTCTTCATCAACACTGTCGTCGTCGTCGTTTTCGTCGTCAAAGTCGTTGTCGTTATCGTGTCATCATTATCGTCGCCGCGATCATCACCATCATCATCATCATCATCATCATCCTTACCATTACCATTCATACTGTAAAAAAATGCAAAAAAAGCCCCCCTCCCCCCAAAAACAAAACAAAACAAAACACAAAATAAAAAACAAACAAGCTAAAAAAAAAAAAAAAGACCTGGAAACGACATTTGGGTTTTTTTTTGTTTTTCGCCCAACCTTTCACTTATTTAGTTTTCACCACAAGAGGCTTTGTCCAACGGGGAAGGTTATGTGTAACGCACACAAATAAACTACAGATATTTGATCAGTCCATTTTACTTGCATTGCCCAAGTCAAGACAGACTGTTATGCTGCATGCCCAGATGAATTTTGACTGTTCCTCAACCGTGGCACAAGCCACAATGGACCACTGAAACTACTCGCCTTTGAGCCAGCTATGAGCGCGATGCCGACAGACAGTTTCCGTTTCTGTCCGCCAGACAGGTGCTGGGACTTGGTCTTCTTCTTCTGCTCCAGGCCCACCTCCTTCACCATCTCCGCCACCTCCTTGTTCACACCCGACCTCGCACTGCCCTTCAGCTGACAGATACAATGCAGAAAGTCGACAAGTTAGGACTTGTATTGGCACATTTTTTACCGTTACCGTAAATAAAAATTATTCTCTCTCTCTCTCTCTCTCTCTCTCTCTCTCTCTCTCTCTCTCTGTTGTTGTTGTTGTTTTCTATTTTTCTGTTTGTCTTTCGGGCTTTTTCCTTTTTTTTCCCCCCTTTTTTTATTTTGCTTTCTTTCTTTCTTTCTTTTTCTTTCTTTTCTTTCTTTCTTTTGTTTTTTTCTTTCCTTCTTTTTTTTTCAAACTTAAAGAACGAGATGCCACAAGAGTTAGTGTTCAGGGAATGATTTTCCCTCATCACGTTGCACCAGAGTGCCCCAAGGGCACGATTTCGTACGAAACCCTGACACGCCGGAAATGACTTTGCCAATGATTTATTTACTTTGCAGATTCTGGTTTATTTCGAGTAACATCCCTAGGCCCTCCCAGCACATCACCATACCCAGCTGTGTATGCCAGGCGTGTGCGTCTATTATACACGCGACAAAACATAACTGGTCCCTATTCTCAACTGCTCGGGAAGCAGCGAAAACCCAGCTGGCAAAGCGATGGACATTCACTGCTCGGGTCGTAAGTTCGAATCTCTGCTTGAAGCAAAAAAAAAAAAAAAAAGGTGGTTCTAGCTTTTTCCCCGTCTTTGATAGGAACAACCAACCAAACAACCAATCAACCAACCAGTCACCCCAACCAACCAACGCGCCTGCTTACCAGCGCAAAGAATTTGAGGTGCTCCTCCACAGTGAGCGTGTCCCAGAGAATGTTGTGCTGAGGACACAGACCCAAACTTTGTCGTACTCCGTCGATGTCCGTGCGAATGTCGTGGCCGTTGATCAAGGCTGTACCGCTGCTAGGTGGTAGAAAGCCTGTGAATAAAACGTATTCATGTAGCTGAGAATGTACTGACCTGTTATTTATTTATTTATTAATTAATTTATTTATTTATGTACATTGGTTTACCGTTGTATGTATGTTAAATGGGCTCATTCAACCTTTGCTATAAACCAGCTCATTTTGGGGGACAGTTTCGCTCGTTAGTGCGCCTGTACGCTCGAAATGTTTTGATGATTAGTACAGTTCTCTATGGTGTTTACAGTTTGCGCGAGCGGCCGAACATTCAAATGCTACGACTGTTGTTACACTACTGGAGCGCTCAGTGAGGTCGCCGCGTCATCCAGTACTGTTAGTGTCATTCTGGGCCCGCATGTAAAAGTCGGGGTCATGGAGTTTAGCCCTGGGTTTGAGTCTAACCTCGAACTAAACTAGCTCTACGGTTAAATTTTCTGGGTTTTGTTGTTGTTGTTGTTTTGTTTGTTTGTACTTAATCAGGAAGCGGGTCCATTCCAACAAGGTGCGTATGCCGTTATAGAAGGATTTTGTCTTTCTTTCTTCGCTTCCTTTTTTATTTCATTTTGTTTTGGGGTTTCTTTTGTCCTAGTCTGGGGTAGGCCCGTAGCCGTGGGTGAAATTAACCTCGAGTTTTACGTACGGGCCCAGTTGACTGGTCTGAACAAAACTCCGCGCCCTGCACAGCTGCTGGATGTTCATGCTACAGTGATGTTGCCAGGATTGTTTTTCTTCGGCGATTTAGCCGAAACAGCCATGAAAGTTTCGGCTTTTTACAGAAAGTTTTGGCTCTCTCTGCCGAAGCAGTTTCACAAGTTTTTCGACTAGATTCCCCTACTGTTACGTGCTCCCTCCACCTCCATGCATTAAAGATGTTCTGCAGATACATATCCTCACCGAAAGTTGCGTTTTCTTGGAAATTAGTCCAGCCAGCACAGGAATCTCGCAGAAACGGACATAATCGAGCCGATTCACTCGTGAAAACTTCGGCTCGGCCAGCCGACATGACAGACAGATTATCGGCTTTTTCAAAACAAATTCGGCTTTTAGCCGAGATCCGACCCGAAACGACACCCCTGATGGAGAAGAAGCGAAATCGAAAATCTTTCGTGTCAAAGTTGACAGGTGGCGTACATCAGATATTACATGGAGGATAACAAAGACGGTGCAGCAGCAGCAGAAGATCCAGATATTTTTCAACACCTGTCTGAGGCGCATCTTCAACATCCGATGGCCAGAGAAGATCCGAAATGAAGAGCTATGGGACCGAGCGGGACAGGAACCACTGGCCAAGCAGATCCTGCGTAGGAAGTGGGGCTGGATTGGACACCCTCAGGAAGCCAGCATCCAGCACCACTCGCCAAGCCCTGACATGGAACCCGCAGGGGAAAAGGAAGAGAGGCCGGCCTCGCAACAGCTGGAGGCGGGACACTGAGGCAGAGCTATATCAAGCAGGGGATCAACTGGACTGGAGTGGCAAGAGTAGCCAAGAACTGAGTGCGATGGCGAAGGGTTGTCGATGGCCTATGCTCCGCTTGGAGCCATGGGTCTTAGTTAGTAGTAGTACATCAGATATTAGGTACCTGTGAGCATGGACATCGTGGTAGTTTTGCCGGCTCCGTTGTGACCCAGCAGTACTGTGATCTGTCCTTCGTACATCTTCAGCCTCATGTTGTCTACTGCCACCTTCCCTTTGCCGAATGTCTGCCGCAGACACACAGGAAAAAAAGTGATATAATTCACCAATATATCAACAAATAAGTCCCTAGGTTGTAACACTTCGCAAATATTTTCTTTCTCTCTATTTTTAATTTTTTGTTGTTGTTGTTGTTCCCTAGGTTGTAACACTTCGCAAAGGTATTTTGCAAATATTTTCTTTCTCTCTATTTTTTATTTTTTTATTTGCGAACTGACAATAAAAATGTAGCCCTTATATGGTGAACTAATGTGACCTGCAGGGACAGTTCTCAATGAAATTCGCGAATACCTCTGAGCTTGGGCAATTCTGTGTATGCATGCTGATAAGGATAGTGCACTGTTAGTTTTGCAAGCGACACAGTAAGCTCTCACTCCAGGCCTATATATATGAGACCGGGTCATACCCGGCCCCTATTTACTGATACTTTGTTTACAACGTGTGTACTGCTGTATTCCCCTCTTTGTTCTTCTTAGTCCCGCTGTCCCTCTAGCCACCCGTTCTACCCTTCCCCGGCCACCCCTGTACATCAGCCTTTGTTCCCTGGCCGGCCCCGTATACTGTCCACTAGCCACGCGCACGCAGTGTTCTGTATCCGCGATGGCGCACGTGTCAATTAGTTGTGTTTGTTTGTGTCTGTTTAGTGTCAAATATCTCCGTAGTCCCTTCACTTAGGATAATTCTGTAAACTGCAGTAGTTTCATGACAGTTTGTACATTTTAACCATGTTTTGTTGTTAGCGCTGTTTTGTAGTTCAACAGGCGTATTTTGCGATTTTCACCACTTTTCAGATGCGTGATCCCTGTCTAATCGGCGATAGAAAATTGTCTGTGTTTTGATGAGATCTTAAACTATTATAGTCTTAAAGTACTTTTCACGCTCTTTTAGATGCACTATGTTTGAAGTTTCTAGCTATTATGTAACGCCCGCTGTGGTTCGTTTTCCATGTGTTAACAAACACAAATTTCGCTGTGGCTGGCCCTCGCGGTCTGCTTTTCGCTGCACTTGGGGCAGTGCTGCCTTTGCGGCCCGCGCTGGGCACATAAGTAGCCGCGGGCTACGCCTCACTGGACAGTCGCCAGCCAGCCCTGCCGCGAGTCACTGCACGTGTCTACGTATTGTCTGCCATTTGTTGCTGTTTTCCCGTAATAAAACTCATGTCATAGCGACCTCTGTGTTTGGTCTCCCTGCCTGCATGAACCGGATCCCTGACACCCGGTTACATATATAAGCTCTCACTCCAGGCCTATATAAGCTCTCACTCCAGGCCAATAATTATGTTTCTGGTGGATGTCGAGATGGCTCGCTGAAGGATCGGAGAAGGATCGGAGAAATGTTAATAGGTGATGGGGATGGGGAGGGGGAATGGGAGGAGGGAGGGATGGCGCGGGAGTTATGCAATAGGGGAGGGGAGGTGGCATTTCAAAGACAGGGAGTGTGCTGCAAAAAAAACTGCAGAATTTTCGCCCTACTAGGATTCGAACCCAGGACCTCACGACCTCGTCCGAGACTCACTTGATAATTTCATAACCCCCAGTCCCCCAACTCGTTGGTGGCAGCAACCGTAAGAAAGGTCTTGCTAATGATAACGAGTACCTTGGTGAGGTTGCAGATCTGGATGCCAGGCGCCAGATGTGAGGGGTCGGGCTCAAAATGCTTGTGGTCCTCGTTTGCCGTGTCGTAGGTGGCGTTGGGGTCGCTGTCTGAACCACACCAGTAACTTTTCTGTACAGAAAGTAGAAGGGTTATTAATTTGCAGTTGATGTGAAAGCAGTCACTTGGAAGTGACTCACGAGCGCAATATATATATATGACATGACTGGTAGTGTGCCTTTTGCGCGTCCTTAATAAACACAACACAAAAACACGCATGCTAAGAACGACCTGATGCAACTAATGATTAATTCGTACGTCATTCCTTTGACGAGCTGTCTTTTACAAAATAATGTTTTAGTCATATAGTCTGATTTTACTATTGTTATTACTGGAGTTTTTATGTAAGTTATCAACTCAGGTGCTGCTGCAGCTGGAGGCATGGGGGGGGGGGGGAGAGAGAGAGAGAGAGAGAGATTTTATAAGCCAAACTCTTGTGTGATTTCATGCTGCTTTACTTGTCGGTGGAGCCGAAGACAAATTTCCTGTTTTAAGGACACTAAAGTTATCTGTATCTGCATCTGTATGAGGCGGGGGAGGAGGGAGAGACTACATGGTTAACTGTTTCAATAATGAGAATGGAAAACACACACACAAAGAGCAACCATAGGAACAAAGAGCAAATCAGCACACACACACACACACACACACACACACACACACACACACACACACACACACACACACACACACACACACACACAAACTGACACCAAGCAGAGAAGAGAAAGATTAGATGCCCGTGGTTGCATGCATAAAATTGTATGCGTGTGTGTTTCTGGTTTCTGCTGGGGTACGGGGGAATGGTAGAAAGAAATACAAGTGCGTGTGAGAGATGAATCATGAAAGGGAAGACTTTTGCGTAAAACTTCACACCCAAATGTTAAACTGTTCATGTCTCTATATGTGTCATGTAAATAATTATGCGACACACATGGCTAAGTGGTTAAAACGACCCTGCTTCTGTTGTCTCTTCCTCTTCAAAAATTTTTTTTAAAATATTCAGCCTTCAGTGAGTGAGTGGGTAAGTGAGTCTCACCGTGAAGCAGAAGTAGAAAGGTTTGGGAACGCCGAACTCGCCGGGTCTGACGTTGTCGATGTACCACGTGACCAGCAGATGAATACAGCCGTCCAGTAGCAGCATCAAAATGGCGTTCAGCAGGGTAAAGTTGTCGTCCACTGTAGCACTCTGGTGGAAGTTGTTCCACAAAGCCCCCTCGCCTGAGATTACACGAAGTGAATAAAGTTTCACACTGCAAAATCACACGCACTACAGAATAACAGGAATCCTGAGTTCGGCTAACACTACTAACGACGATAATATCATCTACACTGCCTGACTCAAAGCACTGCGTTCTGAACTCGACAAGCACGCTCTCGTGAATCATGAGTACTCACTCACACACAGGAGGACATCATCATATTACTATCCCGGCTGGGGCCAAATATTTGTGCTGGCTTTTTCATCGTTGCCCCGTCTTTGATGTCACCCGTATGTGGTAAAAAAAAGGACGTTAAACCCCCAAACACCCATCCACCCTCATCATATTACAATCACGTGGTGCAAAGAGGGCGTGGGGGGGGGAGGGGGCAGGAATTGGGGGGAGGGGATGGTGCGGGTGTGTGTGTGTGTGTGTGTGGGGGGGGGGGGGGGGGTCTGTAGGGGCTGCGAGCGGTAGGGTTTGTGTTTTTGACAGTGATGATTACCTACAGTTCGCCAAGATGTGAATTTGTTAACCATGAAGGTGTCTCGTACTCAATTTCCCCAAGACCTTACCGTCACAAAGTTGCATTTTGTTACGAAGTTGCATTTTTGTCACGTTTGGCTATCATCACTGTATGCCACGGTCACCCCAAAGGACATTTTCTCATCGAGACAATAAAGGTCGTTCTTATCTTGTCTTGTCTTACCTGTTCCTTCGTACAGGCCGATGACATTGGCGCCAAAAGCCATGGCCATGTTGAAGAGAAGACAAAGTCCCATTTTACTTGCAAGGGACATGGTCTCGTAGGAGGAGGAGAGGAACAAATAGGGGAAGTACAAGCCGAAGAACAGAATCCCGGCAACTGCTGCACCCACGTTTGCTGCAAACACATAGAATCGTCCATTGATAGAAACGAACATAACTGAATTTGTTAGATGGTGGCATTGTAAGATGATGATATGGAGGTCCGTGTGGTTTGGGACTGCGGGACAGGGCCGCATTCCACGCTTCCTGTCATAAATAATAATAATAATAATAAGTCTTATAAAGCGCTAACAGTCTGCTCAGAGAACACTCAGTGCGCTACATACACACACACACACACACACACACACACACACACACATTCTCACGCATACATGAAACACTAAGTGTGTGTGTGTGGGGGGGGGGGGGATAAATATCCCGGCAATAACCAGGCCCAGGAACTACGGCGCCTGCGGTGCCGGCCGTGTAATCATCATAAGACGTGTCGTACCAAGGGAAGCATCCCCAAAGTCGCACCCGTGACGTGGCTAAATCTCGGCTGTGTGGCAACAGCCTCCCCACTGGGCCCATAGCACACCCGCTCTGGGTAGGAGCCGACCTAGGTAGGAAAAATTCAGCTTGCCTCGGCTGGGACTCGAACCCGGGTCTCCCGGTCCATGGTCCGAAGTGCTAACCACTACACTACGGGGGTCGGTGGGCGGCGGGATTTTGACTGTGTGTCGGTTGAGTGGCAACTTGGGTTGGAGTCAAAGGTGTGACAACTATAAGATCCTACGGTGACACTGCAACTGTTAGAAATCCTGTACGTTTTCTGTGTCACCCCACAGGTCCGCAAAGACTGAAATTGTAAGTGTGGGAAACCCGAGACAACGAAAGGCTGTTTACTGATGGCGGCTGGTACAAAGTGAATGAACTGACATATTGACCGCTACATGTGCAACATCGGGGAACACAAAAATCAATGAAGAAGCCACGTACCCCTGGACACAATGGCGCTGATTAAGAAGCAGAAGGTAATGAGAGCGAAAGCGTAGGCCAGAAGAAACACGTAGAAGAGACTGATGCTGGAGTTGCCAAGAACTGATCCATTGCCAGTCTTAATCCCGAACAAGATGGCGTAGAAAGCCAAGGCAATGGCCAGGAACAGGAAACATGTCAGAAACCACGAGGTCCAATGGGCGGACGGCTTCAGGCCCATCAGTTTCATCGACTCCTGTGAAAAAGAACAATGAGAGTAGGTTAGCTTGTGTTCTTGTTACTGTGTGTGTGTGTGTGTGTGTGTGTGTGTGTGTGTGTGTGTGTGTGTGTGTGTGTGTGTGTGTGTGTGAACCGGCTGAAACATTTTTTTTTCTTTTCTTTTTTCTTTTTTTGTAAATCATTATAAATCGACGAAATTCAAGTGTTTTGCAACGTAGTCCGCCCCTGAAACCAGTACCATAGCAACTTAGCACTACAAAACACCAGTTCTTTGTCAAGAAGTCTCCACAATCAGCGACACTTAAACGCTGCTTGTCTGCTATGAAATGATTGGCCAAGCTGTCGCAGACTACACTAAACGACACAGACTCCAGTGATCTTGCTTGACCTGACCTTGATCTTTCGCTCCTTCTCCGTGACGATGGCCTTGGTGGTCTGGATGACGGTCAAGATGAAGGACAGAAGAAGGAAGAGGGGCAACTGAGTCTGGATGACGGAGATCATGTCGTCCTTGTAGTAAGACGGGTACGGCATGCGGTTCGCCTTCACGTCAATGGTGGGTGACGCTGTTCCGCTCCACTGACGCAGGATGGCCTCTCCCACCAGAGTTTGTATCATCACCATGCTGGAGTAGATGTAGTCTGTGGCGGGAGAGACAAGGTGAGTGTGAATACCGGTGTTCCAAAACATAAGTTCGATTAGTACACATGGAAAAAGTCTGTTTAAGATTAACGGCGCACAGAAAGCTAACATTTTGCACTTAATGGTGTCACGGTCAAAAGTACCATAGCAAGTTGTGAGTTTACATAGAACACCTCTCTCTCTCTCTCTCTCTCTCTCTCTTTGCAGGACAGCTTGTAAGATAGGCAGACCATGCCTACAAGTCTTTATCCTGAAATAAACGTTTCAGTCAGTCAGTCTCTCTCTCTCTCTCTCTCTCTCTCTCTCTCTCTCTTGTAGTGTTGATTATCACAATTACGAACCAGTTCAGTCCGCCATTGCAGTACTGTCACAGTGCTGTATCTTTGTTCCACCCTGAGTATCACCATTAGCTGTCCTTGCTCATGCTCATCAATTGTTTATTTCTACAACCTGTATTGCAATAAACTTGTTTAAAATTAAATTAAGTAGTCATGGTGACCATCTCCCCTAATTCAGGATGTGGGGTCCACGAACAAGCATGGGTAGCCCTGACTCCACAGCTAGCAGCCGAAGTCAGGTGAATTTGCAAAAAGAAATTTCTAGAGGGTACAGTGTCTCACTTGGTGCTTCCGAAAGCTGGTCCCTCGGTGCGTTGTTCTGGTAGAAAGGGTACGTTCTCGTCGTGTACCATTTCTGCGAGTCGGTGGCGGGTCGCATGGTGTAGGAGACTTGGCTGGGAAGGGTTGCGCTGTTGGACAACCCTGTAAACACCACCGCCATTCTCATTTTATCCGTGTTTGACGAGTAGTAGGTTTCCAGGGCGGATTCGTCGGAAAACCCCACTTTCGTCGCTGAAAAAGGAAATACAAACAAAATAAATAAAACGAGGTCGAACTGAAAGCAAAATCCCCTATAGTTCTCCTGGCTAGCTGTGCTCACATTTCTACTGTTGGGGTATTTTTGGTTTAAAATACTATTGTTTCCGACCACAGTTTACCCAAAGTACACTGTAGCCGCGGTACCTTTGTTTGTTTCTGGGGTGTCTTTTTGTCTTTATTAGTCTTTTTTTTTTGGTCTTCTTTGTCCTCTCTCTCTCTCTCTCGGGGAGCCGGGGTGGTCGAATGGTAGAGTGTTGCACTTCTAATGCTCGGGTCGTGAATTCGATCCCCGCTGGGGCCAAATATTTGTGCTGGCTTTTTCATCGTTGCCCCGTCTTTGATATCACCCTATGTGGTGGAAAAGGACGTTAAACCCCCAAACACTCACCCACCCACCCTCTCTCTCTCTCTCTCTCCTCCTCCTCCCCCGTTTGTTTTTTCTACTTTCTTCTCTCTTTTTTGTCTTTTTTTTGTATTTTTTGTCTAATTTTGTCTCTCACTCTTTGTTGTTGTTCTCTCTCTCTCTCTCTCTCTTGTCTTTTTTACTTTTTTGGTCCTTTGTTTTTTCTCTCTCTCTTTTTAACGTAACGTCAAATACATGTACATTCTACCGGCTAAATAACAACGTAGTTACCATTCTGCTGTAACACGCACCTAACGCCGAGGAATTTTGTCCCAAGAGAGAGAGAGAGAGAGGCAGGCTTTATTTTCTTATTTTACACACAATGCCGTGTAAAAGAGAACACCGTAGTACGGACGCAATCAGGTTAAAAACATGGTCAATATTCCCAGTATTGTGCTTGACGGGGTGTCAGTTTCTAAACTAAATGGAGACCATGCAATACGGATCCACAGTTCTTCATAGCACGCGCTCAAACAAGCTGTAAAAGCTTCAATCATCACAAGTGTGCGTCACTGACACACAAACTTAATGCATTTCTGAAGAAAAAAAAAGTTTGCTTCTCCCTCGCCAAGATTGTAAATCTCTCTGACCTGTAATGGATGTAAACGCTGGAGGATGGGAAGGGGGAAAGGAGGGGGGGGGGGTTATATTATGATACGTCTGGCATTTCCTTATAACGCCCACATACGGTCGTTGGTGAAGTGGTTAAGACTTTGTAACCAATGCGAGAGGTCAGGTTCGAGTCCCGCACGGGCCAAAAAATTTCTCTCTCGTATGTGGCAATGTTCAGTCGGGCTGACCGTCGCGGGTTCTCTCCGGGTACTCCGGCTTCCTCCTCCTCTGCTTTGGAAATGTTCAGCTCACCAAATTTGAAAAAATTGAAATTTGAAAAGAAATGCAATTCTAAATTCCGAAACTTAAATTTCCGCGCTGACCCTTGGCAACGCGTGATTGTAATGTGTTCTGGTCCAGTGTGTAAGAGAATGCTTGTGATTCGCGTAAGTGTGCATGTTGGGTTGGCTCATCAAAGATTGAAGTAGCTTGTTTACTTCGTCTTCATTTTGACCGTACTCTGTTATAGGGACAAATCTTAGAAGCGAAGCTTAGTGTTTAACTATATATATATATATATATATAGAGAGAGAGAGAGAGAGAGAGAGAGAGAGAGAGAGAGAGAGAGAGATCATAGTCATGAGTGTTTGTTCACTGCTATTGGATAAACATCAAGCAAAGGCAGCAGCTGCGTTTGTCTCCGCTACACATTCATATGGCAGTCGCATAATGGATCACACACGCTTGCATGGTTGTCTTTCATTTGTGTGTGTGTGCGCGCGCGCGCGCGCGCGCGCGCGCGCGCGTGTGTGTGTGTGTGTGTGTGTGTGTGTGTGTGTGTGTGTGTGTGTGTGTGTGAATTAAACCGTGAGATCTCACATACCTAATTCGTTCATGAGTGGTACATACAAGTGCATTGCTGAGGGTATTTTAATGCGAAGTTGCGCTAAGCAACAGCAGGATTTCGCTGGTTAATCCTCCGGCCCTGCGGCGCCTCAGGCGTTTCAAAAGAGACGGGTGCTCTACTACTACTAGTAAAAAAAAAAAAAAAAAGGGGGTGGGGGGGGGTGGGGAGGGGAGGGGACGCAACGCTCGTCATCACGAAAGGAACCGACCTGCCATGCACTTCCTTTGTGTGTGGTGTCAGCTAGATCTCCCGTAACCCTTGGATACCACAAGAAAACAAAGGCGGTTCGATGTCAGCGACTGGTCAAAATCGATCAGAGCTCTGCGCGTGTTTGGTCGGTTCTACAGCCGAACAAAGCTAATTTTGTCAGTCTACAGGGTGGGGGCAGCTTTTGTGTGCAGCTCCAGAAGGTCGCTATGTGTAACGCTTTCGCAAGACTCGCTTGGTGTTGGTCGGTTCGTGTGGGTGTAGTTGGCCCGTTGTAGAACGGGGTCAGCGGCTGACTAAGGGTTCAGTGTACATATCAATGAGTAGATTATGTTAAGTAGTCTTAGATTCTGATTTACCCGATCTAACACACACACACACACACACACACACACACACACACACACACACACACACACACACAAAGAACCTGTAAATCACGTTTCGGTCTACACACTGTAACACTTCTGTCGGTGATTATTTAATACATTTGTGTCAAGAAAACGATTTTACAGAGAGAGAGAGAGAGAGTGAGGGGTGTGGGGGGGGGGGTGAGAGAAAAGTGAAATTTCTTTGCTGTGCCATGCTGGACTTTCGTTGTTGTTGTTTACTTACCTGTTTGTTTGTGTTATTTTGGTGCTTTGAGAGACAGACACTCAGACAGACACACAGATAGACACAGACACACAGACAGACGAAGAGAAAGAGAGAGAGAAAGAGTTGATATATCCCCCCCCCCCTCCTTTTTTTTTTTTTCTTAAAATGAACACATTTTCAAGAACATACCGGTCACGGATGAAAACGAGTTGAACTTGGTGATGACGTCAGTCATCACGGCTTGAGTGTTGGCGTAATCAGGCGTGTACCCGATCTCCACGTCACTGCCGAAGTAACTCGTGTGCAGCGATTCGCTGCTGTAGTACGTATACGTGTCCACCGTCTCGGGTTTGATGAACAACCGTAGAATCAGAATGAGGGCGGCGAAGAAGATTGGCAGGCCGATCTCGAAGAACAAAGTCACTGGCCTTCGACGATACAGGAGGAAGTTCTTCCACATCAGGAGCCCTAACTGTCGGAAAAAACCCATCTTGGCGTAGGAGGAGGAGGACGGGGGAGAAGAAGAGGGTCGGGGTCGGGTGGATGAAGTCTCCGGCCAGTCTGCGCGAGGTTGAACGTTGATCAAGGACTGCCTTTTACTCATAAGTTTGTTTTGAAGTTCACTGAGCGTCTCAGTGGTTGTAGATTAGTTCGAAGAATTCTGTAGGCGTGCGCTTTTTGTTAAACTACATCATACTGCGGCAGTTTCAGTATCCTGAAATTAAAGACAGTGAATTATCAGATTTAGACAGTTCAGTCTCTGATGTTTCTGTGGGGAACTGGTATGTGCTTGAAGAAGAGGAGTGAGAGAGAGGGGGGGGGGGAGAGAGACAGAGAGAGAGAGAGAGAGAGAGATGACGATGATGATGATGATGATGAAACTTTTTTTTAATTCAGGATAGAGCATTAAGGCATTAGAGCACCTGTCTTACAAGCTGTCCTGCTATTCTGCGTTAAAGGGTATTAAAAAGACAACATCAAAACAAGGGCGGGGGGGGGGGGGAGGGGAGAAAAAAAAAGAGAAAAAAGACAAACAAAAGTATTAACTATCTAAAGGAAATGAAGAAGACAAAAGTACACATGATAAACAAATCAGAGAGAGAGAGAGGGGGGGGGGAGGGGGAAACGTCGACTGTGCCGTCACCACCATCAAGTCTCAACCACAGTTTAGAAAATTGAATGAAAAGCGTCATTTAATGATTTACGTCTCAGTGTCATTTTCCGTGTCTTTGGCAATAATTATAGATGTCTAAAGCAATTTTATGTGCTTGTTATTGGCTTAGAATATTAATTTTTCAGAGTTATTTCTTATTTCTTAGAGCTGTGGGCCCAAAGACGATTTTCCATTACTTTTTATACCTGTTATTTACAGGACAATAAAGTATTTTTGAATTTGATTTTGAATTGAAATCTTTTGTCAAAAGCTGTTTTCACGATCTAAGGTGATACCTACGTGATAAGCGTTGTGTTTACGTGAAAAACAGGCCATTTATTTAATACCGACAAACAGAATCCAAAGCGGTTTCCTTGTCGGTTACTCATGTCTGCATGCTCGTATTGAACACACACACACACACACACACACACACACACACACACACACACACACACACACACACACGCACGCACGCACGCACGCACGCACACACACACACGCACGCATGCACGCAGAGGCGCGCGCACACGCACACACACACACACACACACACATAGACACACACACACACACACACACACACACACACACACACACACACACACACACACACACACACACACAGAGACTAACTTCACCCTGATAGCAAATGTCGTCAAAACTGTCGAATCGTATTCCCTGTGTTCTCTTTTGCATAGTGTCACGTGATACGTACGTAAATACTCTGTTGTGCCCACCGACATCTCTGAAAAGTGGTCGCAGTGACTAAATAATTTACCTCAACAGTTGTTACTGTGTCCATTTCGTGAGAGCGTCTCTCGCTGATGGCGTGGTGAACGAACCCTGGCTGATCTGTGTTGATGGATCACACCTGCTGATGAGACGGATGGTTGAGGTTCGTCTTGTCACTGGAATGGTTCAAAACAGAGTGACGTGCGTCGGTGCGTCGGTGATCGAGATCGCCGTTGGAAGGAGGGGGGTAAGCGAGACGGCGACCCCCCCCCCCGTGCTACTACGATTCAACAGTTTTGGCGACGGTTGCTATCAGGGTGAAGTTACGTGTGTGTGTGTGTGTGTGTGTGTGTGTGTGTGTGTGTGTGTGTGTGTGTGTGTGTGTGTGTGTGTGTGTTCAATACGAGCATGCATACATCTTTACATGAGTAGTACCGACAAGAAAACCGCTTTAGATTTTGGTTGTCGGTGTTAAAGAAATGGACCGTTTTTCCACACAATAAACTACTTTCACTTACACTTTACTTTAAAGTAAAATCGTGTTCATACCCATATTTTCAAACAAATGGCTTTTTTGTTTGAGAAAAAGTCGCCAAATTTCAAACACGTCGTTTCACCTGAGAGAAATCGCCGTGAAAACTGTTCAGTCGAAGTGGCAGCAGGAAAAACACCCGCCGTTTTGACTAAACCCCGTAATCACCGCTGATGTTTTACACCTGATCAGGCCGGGTACATAAATGACAGGAGTTCTTCTCTCTCACAAAGACCTAGCTGCCTCAGCCTCCCAGCTACATAATTATAAGCTAGCGCTCGCTGACAGTAACTCAGGTTGACAATATTGATTTTTTTTTTTTTTGGTCTGCACTGCACATTGGTCTCACGGGTAGATCTAAATATGAACAGTGCCTCAGTAACCGGTGGCTCAAATCTGCGAGTCTGACCGACATAGGTACACACGCACCCCTTTTCGGGGTGTTTAAAGTACCCATACAATCCGCCCTTGTGCAATCGGGTGAGAATTAACGCGGTACTCTGCTTGATACGTAATGCTTCACCGAACATGAATCGAGGTAGCCAGAAACCATGTGCATTATTGCGTGCTGTTGACAGATTTAGAACTCAAGCGAATTATAACAAACAAAATAACGCCCTTCATTCCTTGATATTTCGGCAAGCGTGCTAAATTATGAAGTCGGCTGCCAGACAAACAAACAGCCTTTGCCTTGAAATCGATACACTTGGTTGAACATAAATCTAGGTAGCCAGAACACATTTTTTTTCCCTGCTGTTGACACATCTTACGTTGAAATCAACCGCCATACAAAGGAACAGCCTTTGCCTTGAAATCGATACGCTTGGTTGAACATGAATCGAGCCAGCCAGAACACATGTATTATTTCGTGCTGTTGACACATCTTAAACTGAAATTGAGTGCCTAACAAACGAACAGCCTTTGCCTTGAAATCGATATGCTTGGTTGAACATGAATCGAGGTAGCCAGAAAGCATGTATTATTTCTTGCTGTCGACAAATCTAGAAATCGACTGTCAGGTATGACCCAAAGACCAGCATTCAGCACTTATGAAATCGAGCCGTCACGCCTGATCGAATAGGGATTAACATAAACATAAACGTGTATCTTTTCGTGTCACTAACAAATCTTGAAATTCGAAATAAAATCTACCGTTAGCAAAATAACAACTCCATATAATCCAAATACCTCCAACAACTAACCTGTGTGCTAAAAGCGATTCGTCAGCCACGATTTATCGAATATGAATCGACGTAACCAGAAAGTGTATCACTGTCGTTGGCAAATCTTGAACTAAAATTGACTGTCAGGCAAAACGCCACGGCTATTCCTAACTGGGCTGGAATCGATCCGTCACGCTTGTGAATGTATCATTTCATGTCACTGGAAATACTTGAGCTAAAAAAAAAAAATCGATTGCCAGACACAGCCTATCAATCGACGCGTCCTGAAATCGACCCGTCACGCCTGACTGAACATGAAAGATGCATTATTAAAACGTGTTATTCACAAGTCTTGAAATGAATGTGACACTCTGACACTATTTCCGATGATTGGTCGGGTTGGTGCGGCCGACCGCTTCTCTAATCACACAGTTCGACTCAAGCCACCCGGAGCAATATTTAGACACGCACGTGTGCTCACGCATGCTGTGTGACCTGTACTGATTCTTGCCTAGTCACCACACGAAGGTTCAGCTCTGTCGTAGGTTCATGTGCACCGCCGGTACCGTACTGCTCCTGTGTTTGCCCCGTAAACTTAAACCTGCCAGCGAGAGCAATTACACTTACAAGGGTGCGTGGGTGGGCGGGTGTTTGGGGGTTTAGCGTCCTTTTCCACCACGTACGGGTGATATCAAAGACGGGGCAACGATGAAAAAACGAGCACAAATAATTATTTGGCCCCAGCCGGGATACGAACTCACGACCCGAGCATTAGAAATCCAACACTCTACCATTCGGCCACCCCGGCTCCCCACACCTACAAGGCCGAACGTTTTATGCTGGTGTCACGAGCCCGGGCGCAGGGCACTTGTTTGTACTGTGACATGTAACCGTTATATAACGCGAGCGTCAAGGCGTATAAGTACCTTTACTGGGCTTGGGCAAGAACAGAGAATATTTACTGGTTCAGTACTGACTCGAGTCACTCAAGGAAGTTAAGCAAACCGGCATGGCTCGATAATAACAGCCTGCACCAAATCGGCGCAACCATGGCGATACCGTATGAAGCTGTGGATACTATATAGTTAATTAAGACATGTGAGAAAAAAAAAAACTGATTCTGTTATACTGTGACCAACTAATCTCAGCTATCGAATGTTATTTCGTGCATACTCTCTCTCTCTCTCTCTCTCTCTCTCACACACACACACACACACACACACACACAGAGGGAGGGAGAGAGAGAGAGAGAGAGAGAGAGAGAGAGGCACACACCAATTCCCAACAGAAATATCAAAGTTTTCGAACCTGAACTCTGGCTAAAACTCCCACGAATCCCACAGAATATTCAAGCTGTTTGTTCAGATCATGTGACCACTGATCGACACGATGAGCGTAGTTCCGTGCCAATGAAACTGCGCCAATACCGTCTCGCAAAGTGCGTGTTGTGCTACCTCCACACCTGTACTCCATAAACAGCACAACTCCTGAACGGTCTTACACGCAGACCCAATACCCTGCCATAACAACTCCCCCTTCAAGTCAACACCACACACGTGTTAATTTTGTAGTGCGGGTGGCACTTCGGCATACTGTGCACAGCTAGATGATAATGACTGATCTTCAGCGTGGTTGCTGTGTGTATCCATGGCCGACGCGAACGGCCATATTTCACCCTGAACAAGAGGGTGGAAATTTTCGCCAGACCAGGAAGACTTGTCAACTGTTTGTTGTCCGTTCGATCTCTGAGCTCAGCCTGGGTATATAAGCAGCAACGGTATGGCCGGTGCGGGTAGGGACATGTGAGAACATCAGATCGGGGGTCGACTGTGGCTCTGTACCAGCGTTCTAACATAGGGTAGGACCGGATCGATCGGTATAGTATAGTGCTCGTGTACTAGAAGTCCATGCTTGAGTGACCGGGGGAGTAACGGGTACCATGTACCCAGGGCCGAGCGAAAACCGAACGACGGAGAAGAGGCCGGGGGGGGGGGGGGATATACATATATCAGTGTGTGTGTGTGTGTGTGTGTGTGTGTGTGTGTGTGTGTGTGTGTGTGTGTAAGAGAGACAGACAGACAGACAGACAGACAGAGAGCGAGACAGAGACAGACAGACAGACAGACAGAGCAAAGACTAACTAATCTTCAGGTCAATAAATTTAAATTACCACCATTTTTTTTTTTTCATTTTTTCTCAAAAGTGGCTGGGCGGCTTTGTGCCCCTTTTGTTGGAGCCCGTCACTTATGGCAGAGGGCAGATTGACACCTTAGTTCAGCTCAGTATGCGCGCGCACGCAGACGACGGAGGGTTAGAACACAGACTCCCTTTGTAACACAAGGGAGCCATAAAAGTAATCCTATTGTATCCGTCTACGGCTGAGTGAGTAACTTGATAGTATTTTCCATGCGATTCTTTTGTTCAGCACTGCGACAAACAAGATTTCAGGTATGCGGTGTGCGTTTCAGCATTAAGGCGTAATTCCTATAAGTGGATGGTGGTGGCGGCTGACATCTGAGCAGCGTAGTGAGACTTACTGCCTAGTCAAGGCCATCGCCACCGGTCCTTGGCAGTAGGGGAATAACCATCCCGATAACTACCATTTTGAGTAGTATGCCTCCCACACGGCATCTCTATAGAGATGACTGTAGCAAGGACTCCGTAGTGGATCTAGGGACCTTGACGGTAAGGGAATAACGGTCTCAATTACTATTCTGAGACATACAAGCAAAGCCCCCCCCCCCCCAACCCCCCCCCCCCCCCCCCCCCCCCCCCCACACACACACACACACAATCATCCTCATATCAAGGAAAACGCTACTTTCTCCTATTGAATAATACGCCCTACGCAACACCCTCCGAACGCATCAAAATTGCCCCCCCCCCCCCAAAAAAAAAAAAAAAAAACCCACACACAAACACAACTGCCAGAGAGTCAAGTGTGGGCTGATTTTAAAGAAATTCCGATAATCCCTTTCTTTGCAATGACTGCAGCAACCACCTACTCCCTCACTCCTCTGGCGTCTTATGGCCAGTCACCCAAGATACACAGCTGAGTATGAACACAAGTAGTCCACAGCCTAGGCCAAAAGCAAGGCTCATTTTCAGGGTTGTCAAACTCACCTGTTATAGATCTCACTCACTTGGATTTTGTGCAAAACCAACAAACACCCCCCAAACTGTCATTTTTCACACCACACGAAAAAACTTTGAAAACCAGCAAAACGTTCTCCCTATAATTAGCGGTATTGGTACTACATGCCCCAGAAGCTATCAGTGATCTGTAACCTGTATTCACTATTTTACCTGTTGCTGTGCTACGCATGGGCGATCTAGGAATGTAAGTGTGTGGCAGTGCACAACCAGCTAGTCCCCAGTCTCGTGTCCTGGTTATATGGTTAGGTTTGGGTCGTGTAAGATTGTATCGCAGGATGTATCCAATCATACCTATCTTCTGAATAGTTCTCTGGATAAACTGTGGCAGGTGTCCGGGTAAGTTCTTTTAAACCGGCCGTCAGGGGACGCGTTAAATATCCCCTCCCCCCCCCCCCCACACACACCACACACGCACATGCATCCCCCCCCCCCCGCCCCGTCCCACACCCACTACACACACATACACACAATGGTACGCTTCGTTGTCGTAAGATTCTGTTTTTAATGTTAAATGTTTTTCGCAACTACGCTTTGTATAAAAAGCTGTTACCAGTAAAAAGCTTCATATAAATCATTGTTAAGAAATAAAATATAAAATAAGAAATAAAGAAGTAAAGTGTTAACAAGGCAAGGTGATGAAGGAAGGAACCACAAAAAAAAAACCCACGCACGCACGCACATATATCAGTGGTAGCTGGTATCTGCTGTGCTTCTGAAAAAGTGGGTCATCTCATGTTGCAAGACTCAGATCAGAGGCTTAGTCTAGCGTCAGACTACTCCGATTTGATGTTGCGGATGAGTCGTGCCGGAAGTCGGGGTGATCTCGGCCGACAGTCCTTTCTGTAAAATCTTAGATTAAATCCGCTTTTAGGATGCCACCCGTGTGTTACACCGGTCGGAACACAGAAAAATATCTGATTCACTGTAGCTGTACCTAAGCGTCACGTGACCCTCTTTCAGACAGGGAAATAGAACGAGTATACCTTGACCAACCCTGTATCGAGATTATTGCGTGCATGAATTGTCCCCCGTGCATACACAGACCCGCAGCATGCATGCATTTTTCGTGGCAGCTTTGTGCTCTACCACGAAAAATGCGTGCTTGCTGCGGCAAGGGAGACAACTCATGCACGCAATAATCCACTCTCTGGGGCACAGAGTCTTTCAGTGAAAAGTACCTCTGTGCACAGTGGGGAAATGGCGCTCACTGCGCTACCGTGACGGGCCTAAATTGTCTCGGTGCTCTCAAACACAAGGTCGCGCACTATGTCATCCTTGACCAGCTTTGAACCCAGAGGGATCCTCAGTGGCGCAAGTGATGGCAGGCTGTCTTCAGAGTGAAAGTAGGCGTGTTTCTGAATCAGAGACATACATAACATGTGTCTGTCTGAATGGACAGATCTGTTATTACATTCAGTCCTAGAGCACGGGTGTGTATGCTTTTGTAATCGTCTCTTATTCCACCTTTTTCCTTTGTCTTATTCCAAGGCAGGTATGTGATCGTCTGCACCGTGCAATAATACTTGCCTGTAGAGTGCAACACCCTTGCCTGTCAGAGTGCAACCCCCTTGCCGTTTACTCACATCCTGTTGGATCAGTGTACCACGTAAACAGTGCCATCAAAGCGCAACAATAATTGTCCGCTGGCAAAGATTTTGCCCAAACGAAAAGTGGTCGGATATTCAAGACTTCGTTTCAAATCGAATCATATGACACACAAGTCTCTGCTTTTCTAAAAAAAATTCGCCATTTTTGAAAATGGCGCTGGGTGTAAGCAGTCACATTTTCACGCCCCGCCGAAAAGGGACTGCACTCTGGAGTCTAGCAATAATCTTGAAACAGGCTGCCAGTGAGAATGTACTGTGCTAGTAAATGCGACAGTTTTCACCGCTTCTGTGCACACTGTGAAATAACACTGGGACCTCAAAGTTATTCGCAACTGTCCACTTTCCTTGTCACCGAGTATATTTGTTTTTTCCTTCTTAGGTATCACTTAGCTCGGCTCGGTCTCGGTTAGCCTGACTTGGCCGTCGTCGCAGGGGCCTAGAGTTACCGACGGACCCGGAACAGGGTTGACTTGAGGTGATCTAAAACCGCGAATTTTCACCAGTCGATACGACAAATAGACGCGTTCTGACACTGGATTCACCGGTATGTGCACAAATTAGAAGAAAAGAAACATTTAACAATGAACATTTTTTGTGTTATTTGTCCAATTACTTACATCGGCCAGTCAGAGAATCACACAGTGGCGGTCTTGTCGGTAGCTGTCAGTTGGGTAAAAAAAAAAAAAAGGATGGATAATTGTTTTTTCTTGTGCGTGCGCGCGCGCGCGCGCGCGCGTGTGTATGTGTGTGTGTGTGTGTGTGTGTGTGTGTGTGTGTGTGTGTGTGTGTGTGTGTGTGTGTGTGTGTGTGTGCACGTACAATATGCCCTTTTGGGGGCCCGACACCATTTACCTCTTGTAAGAATGGGGGCCCAAATTTTCAATGGAGGTCCGGCGTTTGGACCCCCCTTTTTTTTTTTTCTTGTTCTGAGTTCCAAATGCTATAATTTTCATTTTTTGACAAGTTCCGGGTCGGGCCCCACTTCGAAAAAAAAACCTGTTTAGTGTGTACCAGAGTGTGTAAAAATTCTCGCACTCCAGTGTAATGTGGAAATGTTTGCGAGTGTGTGAACGTGACAGGGGAAAGTAACTCTGACTGATATGATCTATACGTCTGTGGATATGCCTCGTTTCGGACTTTGCGGCATTTTCAGCTCCTTCGTGTTTGGGCGCACAAGTTTGCAGGGGAGTGCCCATCTTTTGATTGTATCAGGTAGGTACACACATATTTGTCACTTCAAAATGTATTTTTGAATATCTTTTGCATGGATTTCCCGGACTAATCTAATCAGCATACCCTCTCCCCCCCCCCCCCCCCGCCTTTTTTTAAAAAGTTGTTTCTCTATAGAGAAACAACTTTATGAGACGGGGCAGATTTTGCTGCGCGCAGCAGCAAGTTTCAGTGATACAAAACAAGACTGTGACGTTTCTCCACACAATACATACTTTCACGCACATAGTGACGTAACGAAACCTGCGTCATAGACACTTGACGTGCACACTATGCTGCTGCGTTCTTTTTGGCGGGAGTTGTGAGACGTGTGTGTGTCTGTGTGTGTGTGTGTGTGTGTGTGTGTGTGTGTGTGTGTGTGTGTGTGTGTGTGTGTGTGTGTGGACGGATGTAATGATGGCTATCTCCTAAACCACCTCGATGGAGGCCTTTTTACTTTGAGATAAAATGGGAAATCACCTTCTCCAGAGCTACCTTTCGCGATTTTTAGCCTGCCGCATTTTCAGAAGAGTTATCGCCGATTTTAAAAAATCGGTCATGTTACGAATTTTCTCGAAAAAGTTGTTCAAATTCCTTCATTTTCTAGACTTTGGAAGTTCACCCAATCACACTGCCTGTATTCGTGCTACAGCTCTGTAGCTCTGACTGGTTTTGTGTAAAAAAATATTTTCGAGGTAGGGGTGGTTTGCACATAAGATCAAATATCTATGAAAAGACTACTGCAAATTACTTATCATCCCGGCGTTTTTGTCTAGTGTGACAACTGCACATATGACAGGAACTACTGCACCATTATAGCTTTTAGCATTTAGAATAACTGAACTTTTAGATAAACATAACTTTTTAAAGTTTCTGCGAGAAGCACCGGTCAAAAGAGTTCCAAATTTTCGATTTCATAAGTACAATCCAAGGTATTCTAGTACATGTTTCACCAGCCCTCTAGATCTTCCAGATTTTATGTAAAAATTAATTCAGCCAGGGAAGTCACAAAAGCAACAGGGAAATTACAAGACATGCACAAGCATCATCTGTCATACCACCAGTGTGAAGCTGACGTCAAACGCTTAGTTCCCAGACAAAATAAGCAAGTATCGTCACTGCCTCCGACATTTCACCAGCCCTCTAGATGTTCCAGATTTCATGTGAAAAATAATTCAATCGGGGAAGCCACAAAGCCAACAGGGAAATCACAAGACATAAACAAGCTTCCTCAGACGATCGCAGTGCTAGAGGCTGACGTCAAAATGTTTAGTTCGCGGGAATTGACGTCATCTCTCTCTCCGTGTATGACGACCTGCCGGAGGCTGGCGTCAAATGTTTAGTTTACGGAACTGGCCTCTCTCTCTCTCTCTCTCTCTGGGGAGCCAGGGTGGCCGAATGGTAGAGCGTTGGACTTTCAATGTTCGGGTCGAGAGTTCGAATCCCGGCTTGGGCCAAATATTTGTGCTGGCCTTTCTCTCGTTGCCCCGTCTTTGATATCACCCTTAAAGGGTGGAAAAGGACGTTAAACTCCTAAACACCCACCCACCCACCCACTCTCTCTCTCTCTCTCTCTCTCTCTCCCCACCCGGCCCCACCCCCAGTCACGTGACTAATCGGTCGAGGTCGTAGAGGATCTAGTGTCATTGGTAGAACTTGGAGAGGGGAGAGCCGGCAACAATAACAACAAAACAGACAAAATAAAATGAAATTTGGAGAAACAACTTTGTAGGACGGGGCCGTTCCTCCTTGTTTTTTAATTAAAAGAGTGACGGAACAGTGCCAACTTGACTGAAAGAAATTGTGATCTCGGACGACGCTTTTTCTTTTCCTTTCTTTTCGTTTAGACACAGCATTCTCAGCCTGTTCGTATCGCTTAATGTGCCAGGATACGGATCAGTCTAATATCCTCTTTCGACTTCCAATCACAGATTCAGAGACTGCCTATAGATCTGCTCCAGTCAGTCCTGGCAGCTCCGACCGATCTTATTACATCACTACACTAATGACAACAGCAGGATTTCTATCCGTGTATCTGCTAGGTTGCCTAAAAAACTGAAGTCCCCCCCTCCCCCCTTCCATTTTGGACAATAAATGATAAATCTAATGAAGTGTATTTTCAGATTAAGTGCACACATTACTGAACAATATGTGCAGCCTACAGTCTATGCACCCATACTTGCTATGTTTATCAATAATTTTTTTTTTATGCCAGCTGCCATGAGACGACAAATATAGTACTTAGGAACAAAGTACACCTAGAGTATGTCTTTACATCCATGCACTTTGATGACTTTTTTTTTTTTTTTTTTTGCTGTTTGATCAGATATGACTTCCGAATTATCCACTGCTAAAGCTGTCTTCCAGTTTTTAAGGAAATGGTAAGTGTAGCTCAGTTTGTTCCCAGATACTTACTTGCAAGAAATGAAAGATTTCAGCTGTTAATGTAAGAGAACCTGTCATACATACATTGCATACATGTGCATAGTGCATGTCGGAACTGAATCCGCAGTTAAAATAAGTTCAGATAAGTAACAATGCTCTTTGTGAATAAAACCATACGGCATAGATTCTTTATTACCATCTTCACTTTGGATCTCACAAATTCTGATTGCTGTCTGATGTGAGGACCCCCAACAAGAAGTATTACTTGTAAAATAATAACTGAACATTAACTTAAACATTTGAGATTCCATTTTAATAGATGGAATTGAGTTTTTTGTTTCTGCAGTGCACTGTTCAACTTCAATTATGTTGAACGGGTTTTTTGTTTAATCACTCAGTCTGAAAGTAAACTTGCTCCAGCTAGATTGTGTACTCATGTTGCTTTGTTCTTTTCAGTCTTCATCATCCTTACAACCTCTGTGTTGTCATCATGGCAGAATAATGAACAGGACTGGCAGAAAACAAAAGCAACAAAGGTCTAACAATAAAAGAGAATTCAAGGCAGCCAAAGGAAGAAATCGGTATAATTATTTGAACTCCCTCTATCTGTCGATCTGTCTGTCTGTCTGTCTGTCTGTCTGTTTGTCTCTGTCTCTCTCTCTCCAGTTTGCCCACTGTTCTCGGATCAGTTTAGAAATTCAGTTCGTCCACCCAAACTCTCTCTCACCTTCTCACTGTCGCCCCCCCCCCCCCCTGCTACTCACCCACTCCTTCCCCTCCTCCCCAGCTCATCTCTCTCTCTCTCTCTCTCTCTCTCTAAACAGCTGGACCTTTGTTCTTCATCTAGAAATTCAACCAGCCATGAGTTTGTCATCAAAAAAGATAGTTGGGTGTTTTAGACAAGTGCGATGTGTCTTGCAGAGTGCTTTGCAGTTCCAGTGAGCTATCTGTAGACCACATGCCAGAGAAAAGAAAAAGCGAATCAGCCATGTAAGTAATAACACTAGTGACATGGGAAAAAGCGAACAATGAAAAGCTAGAAATGCACTGCAGTAAATCATCTGAAAGTTTTGGGACAAAGACATCTAATTGACCAGAACCATCAAGAAGGTCCATCTAGATTGTTGTACTCATGTTGCTTTGTTCTTTTCAGTGATCATCAACGCCCGTCCTCCTTAAAACCTCTGTGTTCAACTTGTGGCAGAAAAAAAATGAGCAGGACTGGCAGAAGACAAAACAACACAGGTCTAACAATAGAAGAGAACGCAAGGCTGCCAAAGGAAGAAATCGGTATATTTGAAATTTTGTATTTGTACTCCCCCCCCCCCCCCCAGTTGCCCTTTGTTTTTGGATCAGTTTAGAAATTCAACTAATCCACCCGACTTCGCTCTCGCTCCTCCGTCTGTCTGTCTGTCTCTCTCGCCTTCTCCATCCCCCTTCTTCTCCTCCCAGCCCCCCCCCCTCTCTCTCTCTCTCTCTCTCAACAGCTTGCCCTTTGTTCTTGATCTAGAAATTCATCTAGCCATATTTTTCAATGGCAGTGAGTTTGTCATCAAAATGATAGTTGAGTGTTTTAGATAAGTGCGTTGTTTCTTGCAGGGTGCTTTCCAGTTCCAGTGAGGAATCCGTAGACCGCCCGGCAGAGAGGGGAGAAGCGAATCACCCATGTAGGTTGACTTCCTCTAGATTTGTTGTTCTGCATTATCCAGTTATGCTTTGTTGTTAATGAATGTAAGCTTGCCTATAGTCAAGGACAGTTGAACGATTGATATTCGACAAGGGGATGTAGATTTGTGGCAACAGTGTTGTTTAAAAAAACAAGATGGCCACTGACCAGCGCAATATGTTGTTTCCATTTAATCACCTGCTGTCGTCACGGTCGTTCTTTTGTAATGCCATGTATTCGGGAGGACACACACACACACACACACACACACACACACACACACACACACACACACACACACACACACACACACTACACACACTCTCTCTCTCTCTCTCTCTCTCTCTCTCTCTCTGAATGGAAACAACTGACCGGGCTTGTCAGACCAATCTTGGTTTTGGAAGAGAGACGTCAAGTTGTTTTCTTTGAAATCTATGACGTTTTCCTCATTGGGATGACGCATAATACATTTGACGTAATAACTTTGACTCGGATACAATTCTTGCAATGAAAGCAGCCCCATGAAAATTGAAGTGTTGCTGCTGCGCAGTGTAAAGATCGAATTTATACCGGCTCAATGTGTTTAACAGACAAGTCTGCGCGGCGAACGTTTTTTCACTATGTGTTATGTCTGCTGCGCGCGCGCGCACACAGACACACACAGACATACGCGCGCGCGCACGCACGCACGCACGCACGCACGCACGCACGCACGCAGACTTGCGCGAGCCGCGTTTGTGCATGTGCTCCATTGAGACCTATGTGGTGTTCTCTCATTCTACTATGCTATTGAGTGAGAGTCAGTGGGAAAAACAAAGCTCATTACATCAATGAAACTCCCGCTTTCCCCGTCTACAAATAGAGAACTTCCGAAAAGTGACGACACACCCCCACGTCAATCAAACATGACGTCGGCAAACTGACGCTGATACAGTTTTGCGTCAGTGCGCGTGTGCCTTTTCCGCGATGTTTGTGAGGCGTGTGGCTTGTGTAAAGGAAATGTGCTTCGAGTACAAATTTTCGAGTAAACTGACGACAACGGCTGCGGTGAATTTTTCTAATTTTTTTGTATATTTTTTATGGCACCCCAGGCTCATTATCTATGTATAGTAGGAGCGATTTTGAGATCTAAAGTGTGTTCACCAGCACTTTCATCAGGTACGGCTTACGCCAAAAGTATAAAAGCGACAACCTCCAAAATTCACTCAGTTGAGAGTCCGTATTCATGCTATATATGTCCCAAAAATGGAGTGGTTTAGGTAAATATTACGCCTTTAAACGCCAGAAAGCCACTTTTTTTAAAAGGGCGATAACTCGCAAATCATGTGTGCAATCGTACCTGGATCGGGCCTTCTATTCAACAATCTTGATTCATTTAGAAACCCCAAATTTGAAATCGATCGGTTCAGTATTTTCGGAGAAATAGGCATCTGAACTGGGTTCACATGCAATGTCAACTCAGGCTCGGTTTACATGAAAACTATAAGAGCGACCATTTTCTAGTAGTAAATCAGTTCAGAGTCCGTATTCAAGCTATCTACTGCCAAAAAATTGAGTGATTTAAATAAATATTACGCCTGTAAACGAAAGACAACCAACTTGTCTCAAAAGGGCGATAACTCCCAAATCACTTAAGCAATCATCACACGCTTGAATCGTCTAATGTAACATTTTGATAAATTTGTATACCCCAAATTTGAAGCCATTCGGTTAAGTATCTTCGAAGAAACGGGCCCGGACACAATTCACACACACACACACACACACACACACACACATCCACACAGACGGCACTCAGTGAGGAGGAGAAGCGCGTTCGGAACAGCATGCATGCCAGCATCGATGACGCAGGTTTTCTTACGTCATTGTCAGAGTTACACTTGCATAATCGTCTCTGCGGGAGATCGGCAGTGACGTGCGTTTGTACCACAGATGCTTGCCTATGAACGTGGAAATTTTAGCCCGTCCTATTATGTTGTTTCTATTACTATGGAAACAACATAAAAACTGGCTGAATTTTGAGTTTCACTTGTTGTGGTGTGTGTGCACAGGGTTCGCGGTGAAAGTACTCCTCGACGACGGGGCAGATGGAACAAGCGCCATTGTTGTTTTTTTTCTGCAGCAAGTTCATTATCAAGATGTCAAGAGATCTAATGAGGTGGCAGAAGGACCCGGCTGAAGTTGGACATGCATTGAATCTACCAACATTTATCAAAAGATTGAAAAGAAGCCTGGAGTATTCTGGTGAATAAAGGAGATTTCGAACACAATTTGAACTGTTTCAAAGACTAGGACAATCTAGAAAAGGACCTCATTCCAAAATACAGGAGAGAATCTGCAACAGATCTGTTGCCATGTACGAAATGCAAAGCTCTGTACCCAAAGAAAACCCTCTCTGCTCACTCAAAGATTTCGGCATCAGAAGGTGAAAAGAAAAGAAGAGGGCATAGTGACAGTAGGTGTATGCTGCCCATGCCACTAGGCACAAAAAAAGCATTTTAGGGTCAAGTTCTCTCTAGAATGCGTGATGATGATATTTCCAAGTGTGTAAAGGGTGACCTTGTTTCGCGTGTATGTATATCCCCAAAACATACTGAGCAGTTACAAATTACTGTCAGTGAAACTTGACACCCACTCCAATGCCAATTTAAGAAAATATTTACACAAATGTATTTATATCGCAAGCATGATTCACCCTAGATTCACTTTTAGTACCTCTGTTTGGGCTTTGCTTTGCGGTTGTTGTTTGGGTGTTTACTGTTATAGGATTCAATTAATTCCGGATATATATTTTTTTTGTTTATTTCACCCTAGATGCTGCATTTTCCTTGTGCGTCTGCATGGCTTCGCGTTTACTGAAGCTGCAACTGAATGGACTTTAGAATGATCTGAATGGACTTAGAATGATCTTAAAGAACTTTAGAATGATCTGAATGGACTTTAGAATGACCTGGATGGACTTTAGAATGATCTGAATGAAATTTAGAATGATCATGCTTCACACTGATTTGTTACAAATGCTTGTCAGTGATGCATGATACGCCCTCATTTGTCAGGTTAGGTCAGAGAATACTGAAGTTCCCTTTATTCACCTGATTGCCTCTCTGCATGGCTTTGTGTTTCAGTTGTTGGGGTCTTTTGGGTTTTAGTCAGAGCATACTGACAAAAATTCATTGATTTATTTCACACTAGATGCTGTATTTTTAAAGCGTGTGTTTTTAGGGTTTGCATTTCAAATGTTTAAGGTTAGTTTTTGGCTTTACCTTTACCGTACGAGGCTTTTTACTACACACAATCCACGAAGTGGGTCGTGCAGGACCCATACTTTGCATAAAGCTATTTCAGTGTATATATACCTATCCTGACGATGTGGGTCCGCCAGGACCCATACATTTTGTGAAGAGTAAAGAGCGAGAGCATTGTAGCTAACTCTTACTGACTCCTTTGTTGTTTGGTGGTTTGTTTGTTTGGGTTTTATTTGAAGGGTGTCAAGAGCACTCACAAAACACTATATGAGATGGCCTGTAAATGAAGGTCGGCCGTATACACATGATTGACACAGGTGAATTTTTTGTCACCGCAAGTGTTCTGCACAGATTGCCGGGGCTGCTTATCAGCGTACCAACCCGTATATCATTTCTAGAAATGAGATTAATTGTATAAGTTATTAATGGCATGCGACGTTCATTTCGTCATTTTGTTTTTAATCGAAATGGGGGGAGTTTGTTCTCCGATGTTTCGGGTTCATGCAGGCAGGGAAGCAGAGCAGTGGGGCAGTTGTCCGCGTTGGTCTGTGTCGTGGTGGCTGCTGAGTGTCACAGTCGTTGTGCTGAGAGGCACCAAATGCGCTGCTTGATGGCAGTGCGCGCGCTCTTGCTTGCAGGTGACCGGCTTGAGTATATTCTACTTTCGGGTGGGTGCTGACACTCTCTGTACCTTCTTGTTGCTGCTTCTTCTTATGTTCGGGCCTGTTTTCTGTCGCAGCCAGTCAGTCTCTTGTTGAGGGAGCCCAGATTCGACGCGAGCACGTGCTTTCTGGATTTCTGTGATCTTTTCATCCACTATGCATTTTTTTCAGCAAGGCTTGCATGTGTTCTGTGAGTCGTCGTTGGTCAAAGTCACGGAGACGTGAGGGGCCGGCTAGGGTGGCACGTGATGACATACGGAGCTCGAAATCGCCGCATGGGAGGCCGCTGTTGACTTCCGACTTCACTGAAGCCGGTTGCCAGCGTGACGCATCGTTGTCTGGATGTTTTGTATTAGACCTTCACGGGCTGAGACTCTGGGCTTATGCTGGTTGCTGACGGGGTTAGGTCCAGTGATGGGGCAGCGTACGGTCCAGGAAGTCTGAACTCTGGTTTAGTAGCTGCTCGTTCTTCATTTGTAGTATGCAGGATTCCTCCGCCATTAGTGCTGAGAGAGTAGGTGCTGGTTGGTCGTCAACGTTGAAAATCTTGTCCATTGTACCGAAGCTGGACGGGCGGGTTGTTTATATCCCTATTGGCGCGCTCCCTGGGCAGAGTGTTTCATGGTGGGCCGTGCCGTGTATGCTAACCGAGCCTGCTGACTCAGCGCTTCAATCTCGGTGGGCCGCGTCGTGCGTGTCCAGTGAGCATAGATTTGTTGTTTTGTGTGAGGGGTGCCGTTTTGGTCGTTAGTTGCCTGGTTCTGTTATTAGAATGGCACCTTTCAAGTGCCGACCCAAAACTTCAACCTCTAGGTCCAGTGGTTCAGGAAATTTTCAAGAGGAAAAGCGTATTCTCTCTGGTGTGTGATACTCAACTGCTTTGTCATTTATTTATTTATAGGGTTTGGCACCGTCGTAAGTGCCAACGCATTACCAACCCCACCCATCAGTACGATTGTTAGTCATTGAATAAACTACACAATCGGCTAGTATTCATTTGTGAGTCCCCTTGTGTTCACGTTCAGTTAGTATACATGTACATCGAGTGTCTGCTGGCGTGTCAGCACGATTGCACGACCTTACCAGGCAACAATGAACCCAAACGAAAAAAATCACAAGACAAGTTTACTCCCTCCGCGCTCCACACACTACAGAAATGGCCCAGGCTCATCGATCATGCATGGCGCGACTCACCCGAAACTAAGTGCACTCCAGCCAAATCACCTGCAATCAGGGGCGCGCGCGCTGCCAACAACAGGTACAACAAGGAGGAACGGCCCCGTCCTACAAAGTTGTTTCTCCAAATTTCATTTTATTTTGTCTGTTTTGTTGTTATTGTTGCCGGTTCTCCCCTCTCCAAGTTCTACCAATGACACTAGATCCTCTACGACCTCAACCGATTAGTCACGTGACTGGGGGTGGGGCCGGGTGGGGGGAGAGAGAGAGACAGACAGAGACAGAGAGACACAGAGAGAGAGAGAGAGGGTGGGTGGGTGTTTAGGAGTTTAACGTCCTTTTCCACCACGTAAGGGTGCTTTCTAAGACGGGGCAACGAGAGAAAGGCCAGCACAAACATTTGGCCCCAGCCGGGATTCCAACTCTCGACCCGAGCATTGAAAGTCCAACGCTCTACCATTCGGCCACCCTGGCTCCCCAGAGAGAGAGAGAGACTCAGACTCAGACTCAGACATTTTATTGTTCAGACTTCGGTCCATTACAATGGAAGTGAGTTGTCTTTACAGATAATGAAATGGCGTAACCAGAGAGAGAGAGAGAGGTCAGTTCCGTGAACTAAACATTTGACGTCAGCCTCAGGCAGGTCGTCATACACAGACAGAGAGATGACGTCAATTCCGCGAACTAAACATTTTCACGTCAGCCTCTAGCACTGCCATCGTCTGAGGAAGCTTGTTTATGTCTTGTGATTTCCCTGTTGGCTTTGTGGCTTCCCCGGTTGAATTATTTTTCACATGAAATCTGGAAGATCTAGAGGGCTGGTTAAATGTCGGAGGCAGTGACGATACTTGCTTATTTTGTCTGTGAACTAAGCGTTTGACGTCAGCTTCACACTGGTGGTATGACAGATGATGCTTGTGCATGTCTTGTGATTTCCCTGTTGCTTTTGTGACTTCCCTGGCTGAACTAATTTTTACATAAAATCTGGAAGATCTAGAGGGCTGGTGAAACATGGACTAGAATACCTTGGATTGTACTTATGAAATCGAAAATTTGGAACTCTTTTGACCGGTGCTTCTCGCAGAAACTTGAAAAAGTTATGTTTATCTAAAAGTTCAGTTATTCTAAATGCTAAAGATATAATAGTGCAGTAGTTCCTGTCATATGTGCAGTTGTCACACTAGACAAAAACGCCGGGATGATAAGTAATTTGCAGTAGTCTTTTCATAGATATTTGATCTTATGTGCAAACCACCCCTACCTCGGAAATATTTTTTTTACACAAAACCAGTCAGAGCTACAGAGCTGTAGCACTAATCAATGCAGTGTGATTGGGTGAAATTCCAAAGTCTAGAAAATGAAGGAATTTGAACAACTTTTTCGAAAAAATTCGTAACATGACCGATTTTTTAAAATTGGCGATAACTCTTCTGAAAATGCGGCAGGCTAAAAATCGTGAAAGGTAGCTCTGGAGAAGGTGATTTCCCATTTTATCTCAAAGTAAAAAGGCCTCCATCGAGGTGGTTAAGGAGATAGCCATCATTACATCCGTCCACACACACACACACACACACACACACACACACACACACACACGTCATTCCCGCCAAAAAGAACGCAGCAGCAAAGTGTGCACGTAAGGTGTCTATGACGCAGATTTCGTTACGTCACTGTGTGCGTGAAAGTAAGTATTGTTTGGAGAAACGTCACAGTCTTGTTTTGTATCACTGAAACTTGCTGCTGCGCGTAGCAAAATCTGCCCCGTCTCATAAAGTTGTTTCTCTATAGAGAAACAACTTAAAAACAGCCCATTAGGTGCTTCTCAAAACAACGACACTATATGTCAGTGTTGGTGAATGTATAAATCAGAATATGTCTGTTTTTCACGTGCACTTTCCAACCTTCACCTAATTCATAAACACTCTCTCAAGCCGAGTGGATGACGTGACAACCATACTACAGTCATGTATTATGCGTAATGTTAGGCAAGCTACAACTTGAGTTGGGTTTTCTGTCATTGGACGTGTACCGTCTTTGTCGACAGAAGTCGTTAAGGCGCTGAAAGACACACCGTTTCTTTTCATAAATACTGAAAAAGTCGATAACTGACGGAGATGAATCACAGTATCACTGAATGCGTAACGACGCAAACCTTCCTGGAAGTCAACAGTCGTTTCAACGCCATCGAGAAAAAGAAACCTTTTATGTGGGAAAAGATTCAATCAATCTATTTAGTTCAACCCCAAAAAAAATATTATAGTAGCAGTTACAGTCTGGGCCAGGCAGATAAAGACGTGTAATAAAAATGATATTTGGTGTTGACCGGTGGGTCACTTTGCTTCTCTCTACAACCAGCCGTGCAAAAACGCGTTAGTTTGGAATCATTTCTTTTTACTTCACAAAGCAATACAGGGACACCGCTTTGTCCCACTCGAACAGGGAAAACCATTGACATGTCAGATATGACTGACGGGTCTGTTGTGGTAATCGCCGATAACTCTTATGACTGAAATTTTCAATTTAGCAGAGAGAGACGTTGCGCAGTGTGGTGCAGCATAATGGCTTTTGTCGTGTTTGTGCACACTGTTCATAGATCACCCACCTGGCGTTGTAAAGACATGACACTGAAGGGCTGTGTCGGATTAGTACAGTGGGACCCGCTTATAAGAAGCTCCCTTACAGTGAATCCCCCTTACAAGAAAGCAACAAATTTGGTCCCGTCGAAGGTGTTCTTTGTTATGACTTACGAAAGCTCGGATATATAAGAATCTCGCTTATAAGAAATCCCCCGTATAAGAACGTCAAATTCTGGTCCCACCGAGGACTTTAGCTCGGATATAAGAAAGTTTTGTCGGTTTTGAGAACTTTACTTTCCAATATCGAGACCTCCTTCAGTCAGTTTCCTGTAAGCGAGGTCACCTAACCGAAAGTATTTTCACGAAAAACACAACTTGATCCTTTCTGGAAATTTTGACGTCACACCAGATGTGGCTGGGAAGTTTTGAACGACAGGCACATGAAAGCAAAATTTCTCCAATAACATTGTGTTTCTTTTTCATTCATTTGCATTACATGGACTCTCACGCACAGCGCGTATTTTTCGCAACAGCTTGGGCAGGTGCCTGTAGGCCCCTTCTTTCCCCTTTTTGATTGGTGGAATCGGAAAGGGGAATCCAGCCTCAGATCTTCGTCAAACGCCTGTCAAAATGGCTGACTCAAAGCCGAGACTGTCAATTTCACTCAAAAGGAAAATTAAGCTTATCGAAGAAGTTGAGGCCAACCCTCACAAGCTGAAAAAGGCTATAGCAGATGAACAGCAGATTCCACCGGCGACGCTGTCAAATATTCTCAAGAACAGAGAAAAGTATAAGAAACAATTTTACTCCGGAGACAACCTGCTGAAGAAACAGGACAGAGCGTGTCACCATGGAGACGTTGATGCTGAGCTGTTGAAATGGTTCAAGGGATTAAAAAAACAAAAACAACAACAACAACAACAACAAACAAAAACAACAAAAAAAAAACACTATGAAGTTACTTAGCCGTACACTGATGCAGTGAGTATACTTCTTTTTTAAAAGTTCGTACGGAGGTGAGGGGGGTGTTGGTAGGGGTGGTGGTGGTGGGTGAGTGGGTGTTACACCATGACGGGACAGGCAGCACACTGTTTCCACAACTATTACCGTTGAGATGTCAGACGTCACCACAAGTTCATAGGAACTGAAACGCCTACCGCTTCCCCGAAGTCCTGTTTGACTCCGTAACATTATACAAACTATTTGGGTCTTTTGTCTAGATAGGAATCCGTGTATCTCAAATATCATTCTCAAAAATGGGGACTTGCAACCCTGTCGCAGTCGTATCTTGCATAAAACTCAAAACTTTAGTCCTTGCTCTGTCTGTCTGACTGTCTGTGTGTGTATCTCTCTCTCTCTCTCTCTCAAACACACACACACACACACACACACACACACACACACACACACACACACACACACACACACACACAGAGTCCTGTAATTATATAGGTTGGGGGTCCAAGTTATTTTGCCAGCGTTGGGGGCCCATCTTTAGGACACATACAATTTTCGAAACAGCATTTTCTTACGAAAGAACAGGTTCAAAGTTATCTTTAAATTGGTTGGACTTGGCTTCCTTAGTTTGCATTGTTGCCAAAAATTACCACTGAAAAAATGGAGGTCCGGTCCTGGTCCTCTAAATGGAACTGTCACAGGCAGTCCAGCCAGCAACCAGGTTTGAATTTAAAAATCACTCGGGCCTTCCGTTAAAAAAAACATTCTGAGTTAGCTAGATCACATCAACATTTTAAACTGTTGTCGTCTGTGTAGGAAATTGCAGTCTTTTATCTTTTTGACTCCAGGTTTCCATGTCAATGCCCTGATGAACAAATAAAGTTGTTATAATGTATTATTATCATTAACAGTATTAGTGAGAAAAAGAGAACCACTAGGAAAAACGAATAATTTGTGGCGGGGGGGGGGGGGGGGGGAGAGATTCCCCAAAAGAAGAAGGAGAAGAAAAAGAAAAAAAAAAAACCAAACACCATACACAGCAGTATCATATTAAAAGTTTTATTACCCTTGGTAACTGCTTTGCATTCAAACCAATGAGCATTCTTTCTGGCATAACACAAACAAATAAACTAACTTAACCTTTACCGCACTATCTGCGTCCTGAAGGACCCAGAAGGGTGTTTAACTTCAAATATCTCATAAACTCTTGGGCCCTTTTCACTGACATTTTAGGAGTTCTCCAAGCCCCTAAATGTCTATGCCATGCCAAAATTGTATGATTATTGATTAAAAAGTGAACAAGTAAACAATCCCTTAATTTTGACTACACACAAATGACTATGTGGGTCCGCCAGTACCCATACATTTCAAAGAGCGATTTCAATGTATATAGCTATCCCGACGATGTGGGTCCGCCAGGACCCATACATTTTGTGAAGAGTAAAGGGCTAGCGCATCGTAACTGACTCATTGACTTCTTTGTTGTTTGTTTGTTTGTTTTATGTCAAGAGTACTGTCATGGTGAGAGAAAGTGCTCACAACGCCCACTATTTCAGATGGTCTGTAAATGAAGGCCAGTATGATTGACAGAGACCGCTGAACACCCACCCACCCTCTAACTTTTCCGTAGACGAGGTTCGTGTGCAGGGTTCGCCTTTAGGACTTGTCGCTCCTATGGTTACCGAACACACTCTGAAAACTATGTCATTTGAAAACGTCTTTGACTGCAAGACTGTGAGTGCATATTATTACAGTGGGACCCGCTTATAAGAAAGTCGTCGGGACCCGATTTGGGGGTTTCTTATAAGCGGGCTTTATTTGAAGCGGGCTTTCTTATATCCGAGCACCTGAACACTATTTTGAATGTGCTTTCTTATAAGCGAGCAAAAGTAAATAAATGAGTAAAATAGTAGCTAATTAGACCACTTTCTTTCAGAAATTGGACGTTTCATAATGGCAAAAACATAAACACACCTATCTAAAATTACTCATCAACTTTGTTGTTGTTGTTGGTGGTGGTGGTGGTGGTGCTGGTGGTGGTGCTGCTGCTGCTGCTGCTGTGGTTGTTGTTCTTAAATTGGTTCGTTCTGGTCACGTTCCGTCCACATACGAATGAGATTTTAAACTGTAGCCTTCTCCAATTTTATGCTCTGCACATTTGTGAAAGCGCTACTCGTCTTCCGTGATAGTTTTGCTGCAAGTCCGCTTAGCTAGTTCATTATTTCTTAATGTGAAAAATAATACGGTTGTCAGTTCCTTTTTCTGCCATCGCCCAACTACTCTAAACGGATGAGTCAAAATTAGATCTAATCGGTATAAGTCGTTTTTCAGTCACCTATTGTTTGCAACCGCTTACGGTAAGATGACAATGTGAGCCTGAAGGCGAAGAGTCAAAGACTGAGACGACAGTAAAAGCTTGTGTGGCAGTACACATTGCACCAAATCGCCGTTCTGTTTTTGGCAGGTACATGTGAGCTTAGGTCGTGAAGTGCCCAGAGAGAGAGAGAGAGAGAGAGAGAGGGGGGGGGGGGGGGGGGGGGTAACGGGGAGTGGGCATGGGCATACTCAGGTAGAGCGTACCTGAAGGCGGATCTTTCCTTTTAAGTACTGGGACACACAGGACTTCAGGTTATGTAAGTGGTCGGAAGACGGCAGCAGTATAAAGTCAAGTGTTGATACAGTGTGCTGGTCACTGCTAGTCTCATCAAAAGTGTGGCTGCCAGCTCTCTGCAACTGAGGACACGCTTTTTGATACTGGCGCACTGAAAGGTACAGTCATGCTGCGTGTAGTTTCTCTGTCTTCATCGCCACCGATTTCTTGTTTAGAAAACAAAAATATCTACGTGTGGTTTCTCGGTCTTCATCGCCACCGATTTCTTGTTTAAAAAACAAAATTATCTGCGTGTGGTTTCTCGGTCTTCATCGCCACCGATTTCTTGTGTAGAAAACAAAAATATCTGCGTGTGGTTTCTCGGTTTTCATCGCCACCGACTTCTTGTTTAGAAAACACAAAAGTATCTGTGTGTAGTTTCTCCGTCTTCATCGTCACCGATTTCTTGTTCAGAAAACAAAAATACCTGCGTGTAGTTTCTCTGTCCTCATCGCCACCGATTTCTTGTTTAGAAAACAAAATTATCTGCGTGTGGTTTCTCGGTCATCATCGCCACCGATTTCTTGTTTAGAAAACACAAAAGTATCTGGGTGTAGTTTCTCCATCTTCCTCGCCACCGATTTCTTGTTTAGAAAACAAAAATATCTGCGTGTAGTTTCTCCGGCCTCTTCGCCACCGATTTCTTGTTTAGAAAACAAAAATATCTCCGTCTTCATCGTCACAGATATCTGCGTGAAGTTTCTCCGTCTTCATCGCCACCGATTTCTTGTTTAGAAAACAAAAATATCTCCGTGTAGTTTCTCTGTCTTCATCGCCACCGATTTCTTGTTTAGAAAACAATAATATCTCCGTGTAGGTTCTCTGTCTGCATCGCCACCGATTTCTTGTTTAGAAAACAAAAATATCTGCGTGTAGTTTCTCTGTCTTCATGGCCACCGACTTCTTGTTTAGAAAACACAAAAGTATCTGCGTGTAGTTTCTCCATCTTCATCGCCACCGATTTCTTGTTTAGAAAACAAAAATATCTGCGTGTAGTTTCTCTGTCCTCATCGCCACCGATGTCGTGTTTAGTTTCTCCGTCTTCATCGCCACCGATTTTTTGTTTAGAAAACAAAAATATTTGCGTGTAGTTTCTCCGTCATCATCGCCACCGATTTCTTGTTTAGAAAACAAAACTATCTGCGTCTAGTTTCTCCGTCCTCATCGCCACCGATTTTTTGTTTAGAAAACAAAACTATCTGCGTGTAGTTTCTCCGTCCTCATCGCCACCGATTTCTTGTTTAGAAAACAAAACTATCTGCGTGTAGTTTCTCCGTCCTCATCGCCACCGATTTCTTGTTTAGAAAACACAAATATCTGCGTGTAGTTCCTCCGTCCTCATCGCCACCGATTTCTTATTTAGAAAACAAAACTATATGCGTGTAGTTTCTCCGTCGTCATCGCCACCGATGTCATGTTTAGTTTCTCCGTCTTCATCGCCACCGATTTTTTGTTTAGAAAACAAAACTATCTGCGTGTAGTTTCTCCGTCCTCATCGCCACCGATTTATTGTTTAGAAAACAAAAATATCTGCTTGTAGTTTCTTTGCCCTCATCACTGCTGATTCCTCGTTTAGAAAACAAAAGTTTCTGTGCTTGTACCTTATTACTTGGGAGAAACAGGTGGTGTTTGTTTGTTTGTTTCAGTTATTGTCAAGAAAGCTGACGATATCAAGATTTATCAAAGAGTGGGGACGATTGAAATTTGCACTGGCCGCTTTAGCATATAATGACAGATGTATTGAGCACGAATTTCACTATTTACAGGTGAGCCATTAGCCAATCAGATGTCCGGAATTTCTCAGATTTTTCCCTTGTTGTTTATTTTGTGTTTGTGTTGGTTTTGTTTGTTTGTTTGTCCTTTGCTTCCTTTCTTCTGTGTTTGTTTGTTTGGTTGGTTGGTTGGATTTGGTTGTTTTTAATTTTGTTGGGTTTTTGGTGTTTTGGGTTTTTTTGTTTGTTTTTTGGGTTGCTTCTTTATTTGTGGGTTGTTTTGTCAAAAATCAGCACACAACGTTAATTTACTTCAATTAATCGGGCGCATTCTATTGTCAGTCTTCCTTTTCTTGCGCTCTGAATATTACTTATTGTCATCCATAGAGGCTTTTCCCCTTTGATCTCTCCTTGTGGAATAAGTGTCCGTAGTGTACTAATATTAGATAAATCATGTGACACAGAGCACGACTCACATGACAATCAGGCATGGTTCCCTGCAAGAACGTTCTCTGTTACAGATGGGATTCCTAAATATAACTATATTTGTTCACAACTTCTAAGATAAGATAAGATAAGAATAACTTTATTAATCCCCTCAGGGAAATTTATGGCGTACAGCTCTTGACATAAGAACAAAATCTCCATGTAAAATCAACCATGCACCCATACGCACGTTACACGCATCACATACACTCATGGCAGTAATACCATAAATGATTAAGAACAACATTTTTTTTAAGAACTGAATTTCATAATTAAGAACAGAAATATAATTCAAAAACATAATACTACGTCAGTCAATCAGAGAAACAAAATCTCCACATAAAATCAACCATGCTTTACACACTCATCTGCTCATCCACGCATCACATGCGCACACACGCTGAGCCACTGTCATACACTCTACACTTGCATACCTCCATGCCACTTATCACCTGGTGAAATACATTCCATTTCTAATCTACGTTCCTCTAAAAGCCACTTCGCATTTTATTTCTTAGGAAACCTCCCTTCCGAAACACCACCACCTTAGGTATTTTCCAGCATTTACAGTCAACCCAAGACCCCTACAGGCACTTGCCAATTAGTTAATCTGGTTCTGCAATCCTCGCACTTTACTTGACATGAGGGAGATGTCGTCCGCAAGCAGCAAGAGAAAAAGTTCGATCAAATCGTGTTGCAACTGAACACCATGCATTCCATTTCTATTTCTGTGCCTACTTCGTTGATAAATAACGTGAATAAGGAGGGACTGAGGATCCAGCCCTGCCTCGTCAGCAAATGCGTCCACTTCTTCTAACACAAGCACAAACTGACTTGTAAAATGGCAGATATCGCACGCATAAACTTCCAAAACAAGCCTGCTTGTTGCAAAACGTTTCAAGCTTTTCTCTACCCACTTAATCGTACACTTTCAGCAGATAGACGTAACAGATATAAATGTACCCCCCCCCTCCCCTACCCCCCGCCCTCTTTTGCTCAACTGCTTCTCTACAAAAGCATTAAGTGTAAAAAAGATATGATCCGTCGTCGAATAACCATGAACTTTATCGTTCGCCATCAACCAAGTCACTCATCTTTTGTTCAGAACTGCAGTGTAGCTTTCACTGACTAAACTAAGCAAAGAAATCCGTCGGTAATTGTCAGGGGGGAATTTCTGTCCGCTTTCTTGAAAATGGATGCTATGATTGCTTTAGCCCAGTTTTCCGGGCATTCCCCCGACTCAAAAACAGCATGAAAGTAATTGGTTAAAAGCGTGCCGCATGATCACCTGCATATTTTAACATCCCCGCGGCGAGAGACAGAGACAGAGAGAATGGCTGACTAAAACTATTGTAATTTAAGGGAGTTGATTTGGGTGTATCATTAATAAGTGTTGTATTGTTGTTTTGTTGTTGTCTTTTTGTCTTCTCAGAACAACAACGGCAAATCGTACTAACACGGTCTCGAATTCTGTAAAACAATGTACACGTATAATCCGTCTATGTGTGTGTGTGTGTGTGTGTGTGTGTGTGTGTGCGTGTGTGTGTGTGTGTGTGTGTGTGTGTTTGAAGCATTGACTATAAAGACCCCACACGAACAAGGCACGTCAATCTTTTTTCCTAATACCAGGGCTTACGACTAAGATGTCTACACGTGAGATCAGGATCTGTTTGAAGACCAGGCACCCCGGATTCTCCGCCAAATTGCTTTGCGTCCTTAACGATGAAGACGGCAACCAGACAGAGCGAATTCCTCTCGAAACAGACACTCCGTTTCAGGTTCTGAAAACAGAGGACACAAAGTGCCTGACCGGTGACATAAGTGAAGTCACAGTTTCGCTGCCCAGAGGAAGGTTCCCGTGTTGTCGTCGAAACGTGTATTTGGCAAGGGTGACCGTCAATTATGACAAGGTAAAATATCTCTCTCTCTCGCTCTCTCTCTCTCTGCCCATGGGCTCACCTTCACGCGGCAGGGCTATTTCGCTGAGCTTGCCCACCCCTTTTGCTCTTTCTTAGTCTTGTTTCTGCCTCCACGGGTCCATTCACCTATCTATTGCTCTCTTAAAATCTCCTATGGGGGCAGGTCAGTAAGCGGGTGTCTGCTGACCCTTGGTCCAGTGAGACATCTGAGGGTCATTTCTGAAGGCCGACTTCACTGGATTCCCCCCACCTGGTCTTCACCGTGGTGGGCTTTGTTCGTAGCGCCCTGTTGGTGCTGCTGAACACCTGTCATGTTGAAGATCTTCACAACGCACCCCTCTCTAGTGCGTTGTTTTCCCAAACCGCCTCACGGCGGGGAGATTCCGTATTGCAGCGGTCTATTCTCCAACTGCATCACAGGCATGTTGTCTTCATTGGCAACTAAGGAATTTTCCTTCCTACCTCTGTTTATCCCTCACCAGCCCATTCGCCTGTCTCTTTCTCTTTAAAACCTCCCAAATTTAGCCGCTCTCTGTCCTCCCTCTCATCTCTCAGCTGATTTCTAAATTCGGCCCTTTCATCTTCTTTTTAACCCCTCACTCACGTCTGCACTACCAGTGGTGAGAAATAAGTGATGTTGGGCATATGCTGCGAACTTGTTTATGGGAGATGATAAGTTGCAATATTTGCTGTATATGCGCTTAGTATTTATCTTTGTTTTACGTAGTTGTAATTGTCATTTGTTTTCTACGCTTTTTTTTGTAGTCGGGAGTTCGAGAAATTACCATGAAGGTGCAGCGTCTCCTGCATGTCCTAGGTTTATATTGCCCCGTAGATCAGTTTGGATCAGCTGCCCAACGTTACATTTTTATGTTGTTTTCATAGTAATGGAAACAACATCATAGGACGGGCTAAATTTTCCACGTTCATAGGCAAGCATGTGTGGTACAAACGCACGTCACTGCCGATCTCCCGCAGAGACGATTTTGCAAGTGTAACTCTGACAATGACGTAAGAAAACGTGCGTCATCGATGCTGACATGTATGGTGCGCCGAACGCGCTTCTCCTCCTCATTGAGTGCCGTCTGTGTGTGTGTGTGTATGTGTGTGTGTGTGTGTGTGTGCGCGCGTGCGCGCGCGGCTGTGTGTGTGTGAATTGTGTCCAGGTCTGTTTCTGTGAAAATACTGAACCGAATGGCTTCAAATTTGGGGTATCCGAATACATGTATATCAAAATGTTAGGTTAGAGCAACCGAGCGTGTGATGATTGCTTAAGTGATTTGGGAGTTATCGCCCTTTTGAGACAAGTTGTTTGTCTGTCGTTTACAGGCGTAATATTTATTTAAATCACTCAATTGTTTGGCAGTAGATAGCATGAATACGGATTCTGAACAGGCTGACTAGTAGGAGATAGTCACTGTTATAGTTTTCACGTAAACCGTACCTCAGTTGACATTGCATGTGAACCCAGTTCAGATGCCTGTATCTCCGAAAATACTCAACCGATCGATTTCAAATCTTGGGCTTCTTAATAAATCACGATCTTTAAATAGACTGCCCGATCCAGTTACGATTGCACACATGATTTGCGAGTTATTTCCCTTTTCAGAACAGTTGGCTTTCTGGCGTTTAAACGCGTAATATTTATCTAAATCACTCCTTTTTTTTTGGAAATAGATAGCATAAATACGGACTCTAAACAGGGTGAATTTTGGAGGTAGTCGCTATTATACTTTTGACGTAACCCGTACCTCATGAAAGTGCTGGAGAACCCATTTTAGATCTCAAAATCGCTTCTATTGTATATAGATAATAGTCTCTGGGGTGCCATAAAAATATATTAAAAAATTAGAAAAACTCCCTGCAGCCGTTATCGTCAGTTGACTCGAAACTTTGTACTCAAATAGGCGTTGGGACGCACCCAAATTACTGCTTAAAAACTCGTTTCCGTGGACAGGTTTTCTAAAGTACAAAAAAATGGGTGATCCTAGATGTATTTTGTGTGCTGAATCCAAATCTGAAGATATCTCACCTGTAACGAATCGCATTTTTTTTTAGTATCGTCATTTTCTATTTTTAGCACTTGTACTTTTGACTGTGCGCACCTGGCGACAAACAAACTTATGACATTCTTTATAATTCATGGTAATTTTGTTCAGTTTGTTGAAAAACAAACATTCTGGACATGTGAAACAAATCTAAGAGCCTATGGGTCTTGTGAAAGGCTTTGGAAAAGAGATAAAGACAGTGATATCACTGATAAGGACAAAGCTGTTCACAGACTAATTCAGTATCAGATGCTTGGCACACTGACACCTCAGGAGCGTGTGTTTGCATACATACATACTGTGCCAAAAGCTCCAGGAGAGCATAACAATGAATATCAAGATCTAACAAGAAAAAAATGGGCTTGCGACGCGGAGCATAGCCAAGAGTCATTGAAAGTTGAGCACAGCTATGTCTCCACATGAATGATGCAGCATTACCACAGTATAACCAGAGAGACAGTCTCTGGTATAACTTATCAGTTAATTTAACTTTTAAGTCTGTGCACCACTAAAGTCTTTCAGTGCACTAAAAAAGAAAAAAATCTGAATACTTGTCCAAAACATGAAAAATAACCACAGACGCGCAAGACATTTTGTTTATGGAAAGAAGACATCGACTTTTCCCAGTAACCCCATTCAGAGATATATAAAAATATATAATAAAAAGGAATAATAGAAGCATTTAAACCAACAAACCAACCAACAAGTGAGAAGAGGAACACTCAAAGTGGTATGATGAATTTTATTTTTTTATTTTTTGTATATTTCTCGTATGAAGATGGAGATGAGAATTGAAGAGTTATACCGGAAATGGAAAGTGGATGATGGGAAATAAAACAGTCAGGACCGTTGGTCGTTCTCTTTGTGGTTCTCTTTGGTCGTTCTCTCTCACTTTATCATAATATTACATGGTGGCAGCGGTCTAAACCTACGATTATGGCAGCACCAGCTGAAAGACAAGCTCAAGCACAGAGCAACGACAGACGAGGTGGGTCTTCCCTGCCTTTGCCAAAGAATTTCGACGGCACAGCAGAAAGCTGGCCACGGTGGCGTCAGCGCTTTGCACGTTACCGTTTGTGCGCCGGCCTGGCGGACAAAACGAACAAGGAGCAGGTCGCCACCTTCCTCTACGTAATGGGGGAGGTAGGGGACGATATTTTGGTCACACTAAAGGTAAATGAAGACACCGTTACCTATGAAGAACTTATTCAGAAGTTTGTCGGACACTTCCAAGTACGAACGAACACCATTTTCGCACGGGCACGATTTAACAAACGTGTGCAGCGTGCAGGTGAACCCGTGGATGCGTTCATCCAGGACCTCCACAAACTGGCAGATGACTGTAGCTATGGGGAACTCAAGCTAGACCTCATCCGTGACCGTATCGTGGTGGGGGTGGCAGACGACAACTTGTCCGAAGAACTACAAGCCAAGGAAAATCTGACCTTGGATAAAGCAATAGAGCTGGCAAGGCAGTGGGAGGCGAGGAAACAAGGGCAAGAGATACTGCGAGGCCGTGAATCAACAGTGGGCAGCGTCTCACAACGTAAACCAAAACGCCCAGGTCCTTTTCCTAAAACCCAAGGTTATTCTCACAAAACCCACATCAAGTCAAACCATCTTCCCCGTACCTCCAGCTGCTACTTTTGCGGTAAATCTTACCACGAAAGAGATCAATGCCCTGCGAAGAACGCCACCTGCTCAAGATGCGGCAAGAAAGGGCATTATCAGAGCGTTTGCCGTAGTAAACCCAAACAAACAAAAGGTGGAAATCTTCACGAATGCCAGCTGGACTCAGATTCGGATTATGATTTTATGGGCAGCATTACTGCGGACGTCGACTATCTCGAAACAGATGAGTGGAAAGCCATCATCAGCGTCGACGGGGTTGACACCCTATTCAAACTGGACACCGGCGCGGCAGTGACTATCATTGGGGAGAATGACATGCCCAGGGACGTTCAGCTTCAACCTGCTGACAGGCCCCTCAAAGGCCCAGGGGACACAAAACTGACTTGCATGGGCAAGTTTGAGGCCACTCTCAAGTACAAAGACTCTTGCCTACGTGAGGCCATCTATGTAATTTCACGACAGCAGACAGGCCTACTGAGCAAAGCAGCCTGTGTAAAGTTGGGCCTGATAGCGCGCGTCGGGGAGCTGGAACACTCCCATCCCGACTACAAAGCCGAGTTCCCACAACTCTTCGAAGGCCTCGGACGCTTGAAGACGGAGTGCAGCATCAAGCTGCGGGACACGCGTCCCCAGTCTGCCTTTACACGCCGCGAAAGGTGGCATACCCACTCCGAAAGAAGGTCAAGGCAGAGCTGGAAAAGATGCTTCAACAGGGCGTCATCTCACCAGTCACACAACCGACAGAATGGTGCTCTGGAATCGTTGTCGTGCAAAAGCCGACAGGGGCTGTCAGGATCTGCATCGACCTGACCAACCTCAACAAACCAGTCAAACGGGAGGTACACCCCATCGCATCAGTGGAAGAGAGCCTGGCCCAGATCCACGGCTCGAAAATCTTTACGCGTCTTGACGCTAAGAGCGCATTTCATCAATTCCCTTTGGATGAGGCTTCACGACTCCTTACTACCTTTGTCACGCCCTTTGGCAGGTACTGCATGAACTCTTTGCCGTATGGGATTTGCTCCGCAAGCGAGATCTTCCAGGCTATGAGCAATCTCCTTGAGGGCATTGATGGCGTCATCTGCCACATGGACGACATCCTGGTTCACGCTTCAGACCAAGTCACCCATGACAAAATCCTGCGCTTGGTCCTTGCAAGGCTCCAGTCAGGCGGCCTTACCCTCAATGAGAAGTGCGAGTTCTCGAAGACATCGGTGAAGTTCCTGGGCCACATCATTGATGAGAACGGCATCCGGCCAGACCCGGAGAAAGTGGCCGCCATCCAAGACATGCCAGCCCCTCAGTGCATCACAGAACTGCAGAGGTTTTTCGGCATGGTCAACTTCCTGGCAAAATTCGTCCCAAATCTTGCCAGCGTCACTGAGCCTCTTCGACAACTGCTCAGAGCCGACACAGCATGGTCATGGGAGTCGCCCCAGCAAGAGGCGTTCGAGAAAGTCAAGAACCTTCTTTCCTCCCATCCAGTGCTCGCACACTACTCTCCACAGAGGGAGACTATCGTAGCTGCCGATGCTTCCAACAACGGCCTGGGAGCAGTCCTTTTCCAGATACAGGATAACGGGCAGCGGAGACCAGTTGCGTACGCATCACGTTCCCTCGCTCCTGCCGAGACCCGCTACGCAACAATTGAGAAGGAGGCTCTGGCGGCGACTTGGGCGGTCGAGCGGTTTCATGATTATCTCATGGGCATGGAATTCGCCATTGAGACACACCACAAGCCGCTCGTTCCCCTTCTTGGCAGCACTGAGATCTCTAAGATGCCGCCAAGAATTCAGAGGTTCCGGCTACGCCTCATGTCTTACCAACCGAAGCTTATCCATGTGGCCGGAAAACAACAAATCACAGCAGACACCTTGTCCAGAGCCCCTGCCAAAACACCCGATGCTGCTGACCTCATGTCAATTCAAGACGTGTCTGCGTACACCCAGCAAACCATCCAGTTTCTACCAGCCTCGCAACAGAAGCTGCAAGAGATCCAGGAAAAGCAGCATGCTGATGCAGAAACACACCAGGTGATAGAGTACTGCTTGAAAGGGTGAAATACATCATAATGCACAATGTTAAAGAATGAAATAAATAAACATAGTTTACCGCCAGTAGTTACTGAAAAATTAATGGGAGAGAGAGAGAGATGTTATTTTCCGTCTATAATGGTAATGCTACATGCCATCATGGCTTTTGTTCTTCAATATCAATGAGAAACTTTATCAACTGGAAACTTACCAGGCTGAGTCAGTGAATCGGTTGTAACATTGCCTGTGAAATCCAACACCTGCGTCAGAAGCCTCTTGCAAACTGCTACATGACTGCCGGCAGACGTTGCGTCAAACACGCGAGCCACGTCACCTTGAGCACCAGACGCCTCCATTTGTTCGAGAAATCTAGAATTCTGTCAAAAGTTGTCTCTGTTGGGGCGCAAATCGCTTTACCTTCGTTTGTAGCACTAAAATGAATGACACAACGTACTTTTGAGGCAGACGCCGCCGAGAGCGAAGCAGACGACGCCATGCTGCTACTCCGCACTGAAGCAAATAGGCTGATTTTTTCATTGGTCAGAAATCAAGCAAGTGACGCAAACGCGGCAGCGGTTGTAGTCTCCCTTGTTTTCGACAGAGCTCGATTTCGGCAGATTATAACAGACGATTTCTATAAAATGCGAATCGTTACACGTGAGATATCTGCGGTTTTCAAAAAAGAAGGTGTTGATGAGCTGTGTCATAAAAAATCTTGTACTTTAGTGATACCGTCCACGGATTGGAACGAACGAGATATCCGTCTTACTGCCTAAAAGCACATTTCCTCCACAAGCCACACGCCTCACAAACATCAAAAAAGAGACGCACGCGCTCTGGCGTAAAGTAAGAGCGTCATGTTTGAATGACGTAATGCTGGTTTTTTCTTGGGGATGTCTCGCCACTTTCTTTCCGAATTCCTCTGTTTTGGAGACGTGGTGTTGTATTTTACTTCTGCTATGTCGCCATCTTCGTGCACTCGCAGAGAAGATACGGGATACAACAGAATACAACTCCAATACTTTATGAACAGAATATGCGCGGAGAACAAATTCATGAAAGAAGAAGAACCCAGAACGCTGTGCAGGGCTGCTTACATACTTATATACTGAACAGGTCAGATCTAGAACATTCGTTGTGGCTTGCGCGGCGTTAAGCCTAAAAAATTCTCTCTCTCTCTCTCTCTCTCTCTCTCTCACACACACACACACACACACACACACACACAAACACACACACACACACACACACACACACACACACACACACACACACACACACACACACATTTAGCCCCAAATCTTTATGTTGATTTCATCCTTTTTGTTTATCGATTAATTGTTTTATGGTAAGATCGTTTCCATTTTTCAGCAATGACTTGTGTGTGTTTTACTTAATTTAGGCCCTTGTCACAAGACTAACGCATTAAATGTGAATTGAACGTTTGTCTTCCAACAGACATCTCGTACTTTTCCTTTCCACTGCGAAATAACTGAGTCAGGGACCACGGCAAAATACCACGCTGTTCTTCCTCAAGATGATCCCGACCGCGGAAGCCGCACTGAACGTATTCAGAGGGCCAGGGACACTTACAAACCAAGGGAAAGCAATGGGAAGTGGTCGATCCCAGCCAGGGTGGCCAAACTGCCGGCAGCCGAAGGATTCAGTGCGAAATATCTGGTAAATAAGAAAACGTAATTTGTATAATTCATGAAAAAACAAACACACAAACATGAAATGTGCATAGAAAACCAGAGTTTATTTTGTCACCTACGTACATGATGCACACGATTTACTATATTCACTCCTATAAATAACCTTCCGTTTTATTTGTACACACCTTTCTTTTAAAGAAATCAAACACTCATCTAACCACCATACAGATAGTACCACTAAGAACTTATCTACTGTAGTAAAAATATTTTTCGAATGCTTTAATTTGGGTGATGTTATTGTCATGCGCAGGTGCTACAGCAAGAGCTTAGAAGCAGTAGCAGTAACAGCAGTAGTAGCAGTAGTAGTAGTAATACATAAGTGTCTTTCAGGAAAAATAGAAAAGTAAGTCACTTGCCTTTACTGTTATTGTCTACAGGTATTTTTCATCCGTTCCTATCCATGTTTCCGTGCATGCGTTGATCGTATCAAACACCTGTGCAGCAAGCACAAGTTTAACATCCTGAAAGTTCTCTACTCTGGCCCTGTACCGGACACCACGTGCTGGTAATGATAATCAGGAGCATATTTCGTTGGAAATTTTCATCCTAAATCGGAGAGCGCCATACATCATTTTAATGGAATAATGATAATAATAAATAGTACTTATCTAGCGCTTATTCTCGCAGCAAAGCAACTCATAGCGCCACACACACACACACACACACACACACACACACACACACACACACACACACACACACACACACACACACACACACACACACACACGCACGCACGCACACATGCATAAAAGAGTTTGTTATTGGTTGCAGTGGTTTCTGTCTGTTTGTTTTGTTTCTGTTGTTGTTGTTGTTATGCTGTTGTTTTTCTTGTCTTCCTTATTTTAACATTTCTTCATTATTAAACCCGGGTTGTAATGCTATTTTCTTATTACTAGAAAAATATAATAGGACGGGTGGATTTTTCCATGTTCAAACGCAAATTTTGGGGGCACAGAGCACTTCACTGCCATTCTCTGCAGAGACGATGATGCAAGTCTAACTCCCGAAACAATGTTGCTAACGCTGGAGAAATGCCCCCTCTTTGATTTGACCCAGCTTATTGCGAACCATTCATGTACGGGTATCAGACAAGCCCAGCTTTTGCACGCGCAACTCGCAAGTCTTACAAAGTTTTTGTGGGTTGGTGTTGATTAAAACATTCTGGATGTCTATCATCATCGTTCAGTATTTCAGTTTTGAATAGCTTTCGTCGGACACTTTCTTTTGCCTCTATGGTGAAACACGGGGAAATAAATAAATAAATACTTTAACTCAAACTTGTTTTCATTTGCAGTCAGCCTAAAACCGCGTCCTACACTCCACGTGTCAGCCTTTATTGGGACACGGACGAGTGGTTCGGCCTCCAGCGTTTGGTCGGGGTGGACCCCACCATCATCCGCCTGTGCAAGACCACAGCGGAACCACAGACGAAGACCAAACAGGAAGAAGCACAACCAGAAGATCGGGCGATGCAAGCAGCAGGTCACAAAGCACAATTTAAATTAGGCAGGTTACCGGCCCCCGTAATGTAGTGGTTAGCACTTCGGACCATGGACCGGGAGACCCGGGTTCGAATTCCAGCCGAGGCAAGCGGGATTTTTCATATGTAGGTCGACTCCTGCCCAGAGCGGGTGTGCTATGGGCCCAATGGGGAGGCTGTTGCAACACAGCCGAGATTCACCCACTTCACGGGTGCGACTTTGGTTGTGCCTCCCTTGATATGACACGTCACACGTCTGATGTGGATGATTACACGGTCGGCACCGTGTCGTAGTTCCCGGGCCTGTGAACGCCGAGATATTTATGACAGGAAGCGTGAAATGCGGCCCTGTCCCGCAGTCCCAAATCATACGGACCTCCATAGCATTATCTTACCATCATCCTCATCTCCATCCTTATGCATAATAAAAACAAATTGCGCCAGCCTTCGAGCCCTCCGTGGATTCCACCCATGACCTGGGAGGAACACCACTGGAGCTGGTAAAAGAGTCGAGGCAGCAAAAAAAAAAAAAAAAAAAAACGCAGGTTAGGGAGGTGGAGGACCTGCATTATTAAAATGAATTTCCCCCTTATTTTCATGCATTTTTTTTAGAGTTGCTAAAAGTGCATTTGACCCCAGATTTTTGTTTTTGATGAAAAGAGGGATGTTTAATGTGTTGAAAAATGGCAGCGTTGACTTGAGCGTTGATCTATTTTTGACCATATCCTTGGGCATGTGCCAGGGTATGAATAACGGGAGTGCACAGTTTTGTGTAGGAGGATGGGAAGGACAATGCGTCAGCAGACTATTCATTTTACGTTGTCGGAGCTTGATTTTTGGCGTGCAGCTCAAGTTGCCTTGCTTCTGGAAACCATTGTCTGTTTTTGGTTGGAAAATCTGTTTTCAAGGACACGTGCTGCCTGGCATTAGTGTGAGCCAAAGAGTACCAATAACGTGTAATAACGTGTATTCTGTAACCAGCAGATCCAGACGAAGACAAGCTCCTGAGGGACTCAAAGGACAGACTGGAAGAACATCACTTGGGCGGAAAGACAGTCGCTGCTGCCTTGAAAGAAAAACGTCTCTTTGTTTGCAACCTCACGTTCATGAAGGACTTCTCCAGGTTGTGACATCTCTTGCTCGCTCTTTTGTTCTTTTTCTTTTTTTCTTTTTTATTTCCAGTTCACACAAATATGATTATACACTGTACAAACAATAGCGCTGCTCTTTAGCATAACGTGAACTGGTTTGCTTATTTGGCTTAATAAGCAAGTCTTCGTGTTTTAAGCCTATTACACACGACAATGACAAAAGGCATATAGGCATAAAATAAAATCAGTACTTAAGCTGGTAGGTAGTCTTAACGTCCTTTGTGCCACCTACCCTCCACCCCCCCCCCCACACACACACACACACTCACCCATACTCATATACGCACCCGTATCTCCACGCATCACATACATAGTGAAGAATTTTTATTGAACAGCATGCATTTAATCAAATGCATCGATGTAATTTTCCTATCTTTTCTGTACAGAGCCCAATCAGAACCAACCGTACCAGCACCAATCGCCTTGTTCTATCTGAGGCAAGATGGCGATCTTGTGCCTGTGGCCATCAGACTGTCCCCCCAGCAAAGGGTTTTCTTTCCGCCTGTAGGAAATGAGAGCAAATACACCTGGATCTCAGCCAAGATGTGGTCAGCAGCTCTGTTTGCCTCTCTCTCTCTCTCTCTCTCTCTCTCTCTCGGGCCGGCCGCGAAATAGTCTTCGTTGCTTGCGCGGCATAAAGCCCTAACTAACTAACTAACTAACTAACCAACTAACTAACTAACTAACACTCTCTCTCTCTCTCTCTCCCCCCCCCCTCTCCCTCTCTCTCTCGGGCCGGCCGCAAAATAGTCTTCGTTGCTTGCGCGGCGTAAAGCCCTAAATCTCTCTCTCTCTCTCTCGGGAGAATGAATTCACGCAGAAAACCTCTAATAAGGTAAACACGTTCTTCAAAGATTGTATGCAAGCTTATTACTGGCATTATTGTTATTACTTCTACTTTGGACAGGTACAACCTCGCGGAGTCCAACCACCATGAGACCACAACACATCTCATGCTGACCCACCTCCTGATGGAGAGCTTCTGTCTGGCAACTCATCGCCACCTGGACGTCAGCCATCCTGTCTTCCGCCTGCTGTGGCCGCATTTCCACTTCCTGATGGCCATCAACGCTGTAGCTGACAAGACGCTGCTTCTCAGAGACATTGATCAGGTCTGTCTGTCTGTCTGTCTGTCTGTCTCTCTCTCTCTCTCTCTCTCTTCTAAATCTCCACCGTACCTTTCGCGTCTCTTTAACACCTTCACTACACCGTACAAGACCGCGAGGAACAATCTGGTGACGGCAAGACCCCGCATAGATCTTTTTAAGTCTAGTTTTTCATATTCTGGAGCCTGCATGTGGAATTCACTTCCGGCACACATTATTTCAGCTCAAACCATCAACACCTTCAAGGCCCGGTTATTTACCCATTTGTCCCTATCATAAACTCAATAACACCTGCCAAGGGTTATTTTTTTTCCCCTACAGTTTTCCTTTATTTTTATTTTCTTCTCTTCATTACGAGTTGTGTAATTATGTGTTTGTACTACATGTATTAGTGTGTGGTGTGTTTTTGAATTTTGAAACGTGCTTTGCCTTGTTTATATATTACTGACTATGAGTTCACCTTATTACTGTAGCAGGTGATAGTAGTTTAGCAACCGTTTGTGTGTGTGTGTGTGTGTGTGTGTGTGTGTGTGTGTGTGTGTGTGTAGAGTAGCAAGGACAAGATGTAACACAGGTCTGCGCACCTAATCTTCTATCCTTGGAAAATAAATTGTCATTGTCATTGTCATTGTCATTCTCTCTCTCTCTCTCTCTCTCTCTCAGTAACAGATAATGACTTTGAAAAAATAGATACCATACGTTTACCTACATATACATATACTAGTTTATGCATGCGGTAAGTGTGTGGTGTGTGTGTGTGTGTGTGTGTGCGCTTGCGCGCGCGTGCGTGCGTGTGTGTGTGTGTGTGTGTGTGTGTGTGTGTGTGTGTGTGTGTGTGTGTGTGTGTGTGTGTGTGTGTGTGTGTGTGTTGTAGTATGTTAGATCGTTTGGGATTTTTGTTGTTGTTTATTTGTTTGTTTTTCAAAACGGCAAATTTGAAAATTGGTCCAAAACTTCCATCAGTTTAAAATAATATTTCAATTTCAATTTCTCTCCCTCGTCCCTTTAGTGGTGTTCTTCTTAGTTCCTCGGAGGGTCTGGAAGTATGGCAGTGTTTCTTATGCACGATTATAAAGATAAGCCATAAGGGTGATTGTGGGGATGGCCACTCGGGGTTCATACAACTCAGTCAGGATCAATGAATCAGGTTTATTGCAGGTCAAGATGAGGACAGCATTCAGGTTGGACAACATGGCGTAACAAGCTGCGTGCGCATCACTAGTATCCCCAAGCCCTCATGGGACAGTTACTAGGGACTCTTACCAGTGGTCCAAGGGAGACAACCTCACTTATCGTTACATCTTCCCCTTTTACAAGTTAATAGCAATTAACTAAACCAAATCGAACGCAACTTTAAAATGTCTTATCTTCGAAATAAAGTGCTACTGGCAATCATACTGGAAACATCTCTGTTCCTTATTTAGCAATGTTCTAACTTCTATACTGATGGGTGATCATACTATCTGAAAACTGTCCTAGTAAACTGAACCAACTTTTACTGCACGTTCCACTAACTATATAAATAAAGCAATAATCAGCAATATTTCCAAAACATACAAAACACCTTAATTAAACAAAATGTTCTTAATCAGGCAGTTCAGAACTGTTTCCACTGTCTTGATCTCCATCAGCACTCACTGTACTGTTTCTTCAAATAAGAATTTCACCATCAGATCACACACAATAACTCAAATAAAATAACATCTCACTAATAATGAATTCTTATCATCTAAAGAGTACACCGGTGATCTGGTACTTAACACTACTGGTTCCCTAACACTCTGCACTGGAATCCAGGATGAAGAACACTGAAGCTATAAAGTATCCACTCAGGAATTGAACCGAAGCTGTAAAGTATCCACTCAGGAATTGAACCGAAGCTGTAAAGTATCCACTCAGGAATATATATATATGGCTTACCCACATATACTGATACTGATCACACTTTACTACACCACACTTTGCACACTGTAAAGTAATCCAACTGAAAATCGAAGATCACTGGAACCTAACTGGCTTGTTAATAACACGACCAGATCTGGTAACACGTGCTGGTGTAGCTGCTTCTGGAATCGAAGACTGTGCTGTAGAACCCGGCACTGCGGCGGCTTGCGACGACTCTGGAGCTTCCTGCGGAGACGGTGGTCGACCAGGTGGACCTCCCTGTTCCTTCAGCTCCTGCACTGGTAGTGGTGACGATACTGGCGGTGCGACAGGAACGATGACTGATGAGTCAGACTGAAGACTGAGGCTTGTGTCTGACTCAGGTCGGCGCATCAGATTACGGCGATTGCGTCGTACCTGACCTGATGGCGTCTGGATCAGGTATGATCGGGGTGCACATTTCCCAATCACCTCCGCCGGCAACTTCCAGCCCTTCTGCCCGTCCAACTTGACAAGCACTGGATCACCTGGGCTCAGTTCTGACAAAGGCTGTGCACCATGATGACGATCATAGTAGAACTTCTGCTTCTGCTTGAACCCCTGGTCACGCTCACGCAACTGGTTGGCATCAACAGTACGGGGTGTGAGCGTTGAAGGTAGGGCAGGAAGTGTAGTACGAAGTTTCCTCCCCATAGCTAGCTCAGCTGGACTAGCTCCCAGTTCAGGAATCGGTGTGGACCGATGAATGAGGAGAGCGAGGAACGCGTCATCTTGACGGAGAATGCGTTTGGCTGTCTTGACTGCGTTTTCAGCTGCTCCATTCGCCTGGGGGTAGTGGGGCGAACTGGTAAGGTGCTGAAAATTCCAGTTTGCAGAAAAGCGCTTGAATTCTGCAGACGTGAAGTTTGTCCCATTATCAGTCACTACTGTCTCTGGGATACCGTGACGGGCAAAACAACCCTTCAGCTTGCCAATGACAGCGAACGAAGTTTCGTTTGGCAAGCAACTCAGCTCAATGTATCTTGAGTAATAATCTGTCACCACAAGATATGGTTTCCCTTTGAAGTCAAGGAGATCAGCTCCTACTTTCTGGAACGGTCTGTCTGGCAGACTGGAAGGCAGTAGCGGTTCATGGACATGAGATGCTTGCTTCTCTAAGCACAGCATGCAGTTCGCCACTCTGTTCTTAATGTCTTTGCCAATTTGTGGCCACCAAACACACTGGGCTGCACGCTCTCTGCATTTGGCCACACCCTGATGACCATCATGGATTCTGTCTAGCAGTTCCTTTCTCAAGCTCTGCGGAACTACTATTCTGTCCCCTTTCAATAACAGTCCATCATGAACACTCAGTTCACTGCGAAGTGCGAAAAGGTTTCTCGCTGCGAGTTGCACATCTTCTTTGTGTTCTGGCCATCCCTCAAGCGTGTACTTCATAGCACACTGGAGGGACACATCACGCTTTGTCTCTTCCTGCAGCTGGATGAGTCTCGTGTCTCTCACTGGCCATGATGCAGTGACTGCATGCACATGAGCAGTAACATCGTCCTGAGATCGCTCATCTCCTGCTGAGACTGGTTGCCGTGACAGTGCATCTGCCACAAGCATCTCTTTCCCTGGAACATGAGTTGCTGTGAAATTGAATCTCATCAGCCGAAGCAACAGTCTCTGACAACGCAGAGGTGTGTCAGATAAGTCTTTAGAGTTCATGAGGGGCACCAACGGCTTGTGGTCCGTCATGACGTCGAAGTGTTGCAGTCCGACCAGGTACTTGCTGAACTTCTCACACGCCCATGTAGACGCCAGACATTCTTTCTCTATCTGTGCGTAGTTTCTTTCAGCCTTGGTCAGCATTCTCGATGCGAAGGCGACAGGGCGAAGTCTATCCCCATGCTTCTGCAACAGAACTGCTCCAAGACCGTAGCTGCTTGCGTCGGCACTCACGATGGTAGGCAACTCTGGATCGAAGTACGCTAGTGTAGGCGCAGACGTTACAAGCTCTTTCACTTGCTTCACTGCTGCAACTTGCGCTGGACCCCAGCACCACGCTTTCTCCTTCTCTAGGAGTTCAGACAGCGGGCTCACGACAGTGGACATGTTGGGAAGATATCTGCCTATGAAGTTAATCATCCCAAGAAATCTACGCAGCTCTGCAATGTTTGTTGGGTCAGGCATGTTCCTGATTGCCTCAGCTTTCTGGGGGTCGGGCTTGATCCCAGACTGGCTTATGATGAAACCCAAGAACTTGATTTCCTTCTTCTTGAACTCGCATTTCTGTTTGTTGAGCTTCACCCCAGCTTGGTGTAGCTTGCTCATCGCTTCTTTCAGATGAACGTCGTGATCCTCTGGACACTTGCTGTGGACCAAAATGTCGTCGAAGTAGCAGATAACACTTTCCTGCTCACCCAGTATCTGCTCCATCGTCTTTTGGAAAATTTCAGGAGCACTGGAGATCCCCTGCGGCAATCTGCGGAAAAAGTATCGCCCACACGGAGTGAGAAAAGTTGTGAGTCTTGCCGTGCTGTCGTCAAGTGGAACTTGGAAAAATCCAGATGTGGCATCGAGCTTGCTGAAGATGGTTGAACCTCTGAGCTTGTGTACAACATCTTCCGCTGTCGGAAGAATGTATCTTTCCCGCTTCACCGCTGCATTCAGCTTTTTGTAGTCTGTGCAGATGCGGACATCTCCTGATGGCTTGATAACAGGAACGATCGGGGCACACCAATCAGTCGGCTCCTCGATCTTTTCAATTATTCCAGCTTTCTCCATCCTCTTCAGCTCCAACTTGACCTTGTCTAGCAAGGGAATGGGCACTCTCCTCGCTACCTGGACACTATATGGCGTACAGTTTTCTGTCAGCTGTATCGTGACTGGCTTCACTCTAATCGGCTGCTCGTCAAGCTCCCCAAAAATGGGTAACTCAATATTGTCAGCGTCAGCTAGCTTAATCAGTTCCATCCTCACGGCTGCCTCTCGACTGAGCAGGTTTTCTGACAGGTGAGAATTCACCACATACAGTGTCAACGGAAGTGTCTTGTTCCCTACTCTGGCCTTCATAATTTCAATTTTGCCAATACAGTCCAGTTCTCCTCCCGGGCTGCGGAGAATTGTGTTAGTTGTCTCTAAGGCAGGCTTTGACTTCATTGCGTTGTACGTTTTTGCGGAGATCTCCGAGACGTCAGCCCCCGTGTCGATCTTGAAGGGTAAGTATCTGTTCCCTAGTCCAATCTGAACTCGCCATGGTGACTGCGTTTTTCCATCCGAGACTGACATAAGGAACGCTTCGCCATCTTTCGCAGACAGATCATCCACGGTCTTGCGTGTGCATGCTCTGGATCGAGCAAAATGTCCCTGCCTGTGACATCCCCTGCACTCTTTCCCAAACGCCGGACAACGTTTCCTAGCGTGAGTCTTGGCACAAAATTTGCAGTCATGTACCAAACTGTCTTTCATGTGTCTGCCACCCTCAGCACCCTGGCTACTGTGCCAGTGGTGTTTTCCTCTCTGTGCGGGACCACGTTTGAAACCTTTACCCCTGGTAACTGCATCAACAGCTTCTCCATGACGCTGCTCTTTAATCTGCAACTTCACTGCTTCATTCTGTCTTGCAATCTTGACAGCTGATTCAAGTGTAAGGTCGCTCTCAAGCTGTAGCTTCTCTGAAACGGCTTGGTCGGAGAGTCCTAGGACCAACCTATCTCGTATAGCGTCTTCTCTGGCTTCCTTAAACTCAGCATGTTCGCTAAGGTCGTACAGAGTGCGTACGTACTCTTCTACCGTCTCTCCATCTCTCTGACAGCGTTTGTGAAATGTTGCTCGAACGTGAATGACGTTTTTCTTCGGCTGGAAATACTTGTCAAACTCTTTCAGTACAGTCTCGTAGACTTTAGCTTCTTCTGCCCCCAGCTTGAACTGACTGAAGATCTCTGCTTCAGGCCCCATAGAATATAGCAGACAACTGACCTGTACGTCTCCATCCTTTCTTTTCAGTTCTGTAGCTACGTGATACCTCTGAAACGTAGCGCGCCAAATCGGCCACGACTCTGGCTCACGAAAGTTGAATGGCGGCGGCGGTTTGAATCCTGACATCTTCTATCTTCGTCTTCACTTCTGACACCATGTGGGGATGGCCACTCGGGGTTCATACAACTCAGTCAGGATCAATGAATCAGGTTTATTGCAGGTCAAGATGAGGACAGCATTCAGGTTGGACAACATGGCGTAACAAGCTGCGTGCGCATCACTAGTATCCCCAAGCCCTCATGGGACAGTTACTAGGGACTCTTACCAGTGGTCCAAGGGAGACAACCTCACTTATCGTTACAGTGATGGTATAATGCTGCTAGGTGTGCTTTTGGAGAAGGAGGAGTTGTACGCGTCGGTAACCGACATTTAGTCGTTTTTAAATGTGATGTCGTTAGTCTCAGGTCTCAAAATTTATGGACCACCTCTACGTATATTTAATTATATGTACAATATCATTCTAGCGAATCAGATACGAATGTTTAGAATTTTTTTTTTCAAGGTTTTTTTTTTGTTTTGTTTTTTTACAGATTACGAATATCGGCATTCAGAAAGGCCTGGAACTGGGAACAGCCAGACTGCTTCGGTGGAGGATAGACGTGGAAGGAACACTGCCTGCAGCTTTGGAAGAACGTGGACTCGCAGACCCGACAATCTTCAAAGACAAGTATCTCTACCGTGACGACGCCATGAAGCTCTACAACGTACTGAAGGTACTGTTGGCGAGTAGGGTCGATCGGCACTCATACGTACCAGCGAGGAAACTGTCACTGTGGTCAAACAACACAAAAAACGGGGCCTCAAAATGCCTATATATTCCCTATTAGCCTCAGGCATCATAGTCAGCCGTAAAAATGCTTCAATCTACAAACAAAAATTTACCGTGCACAGACTATTCACGGACACGCACCTGACAGGAGTTTAAAAAAATGAATGTCTCCTTTCGTCTCAGGCCTTACTGATGTAATGTAAGTCTACTTTCTGTGTAGGCCAGAAAGCCAGTGCACTCAGATCTACTCTCGTCACTTGTGCCCGAACTGTGCGCAAAAAGTCCCAGCTTCACTGGCAATTTGCCTCTTGTTGCGCTCCTCTGGCATGCACCTTGGCCTACACAATACAAAAACCACGAAATTCACGCTTTTTCATAACAACAAAAATCACTACAAGCTAGCGCACTCGCCAAACAAGATTCTCCAAATAAACACCAAACATGACCCCACGGTCAGTTTATGTCCTTACGCCTGTCGCCGCCAGAACTGTTCGAGCTGATGAAGCAACTTACGCCATTATTCCGCAAAGCAATGGTCACTATGGTAACACAAGATTTTGAAATGTTCGTATTGGGTCAGGCCTCCACATTGTGGTACGTCATGACACCGCTGAGACCGATTTTTTGCCTCCATTTTTACCAACACTTCCCCTAACACGATATGATATGAAAACAGGTTTAGTAGAAAGAACTTGAAGTTCGTCTTCTTCTTTTCCTCCTGCTGTCTTCTCTTTGCATAGGGGGAGCCGGGGTGGCCGAATGGTAGAGTGTTGCACTTTCAATGCTCGGGTCGAAAGTTCGAATCCCGGCTTGGGCCAAATATTAGTGCTGGCCTTTTTCCTCGTTGCCCCGTCTTTGATATCACCCTTACGTGGTGGAAAAGGACTTTAAACACCCACCCACCCTTCTGTTTGCTTAGCTCAGTTCCAATGATTGAATGGCTAATAATTATGTACTCTGTGTGTGTGTGTGTGTGTGTGTGTGTGTGTGTGTGTGTGTGTGTGTGTGTGTGTGTGCGTGTGTGCGTGTGCGTGTGTGTTGTAGAAGTATGCCACAGCCTACATCAACCACTACTACCGCGATGAAGGTGAGCTCAGCAGAGACTGGGAGATCCAAGAGTGGGCTAAGGCTCTGGCTGGAGAATACCAAATCAAAGGCGTCCCCAACGACGGCCAGCTGGAGACACGAGATCAACTGATCATGATGGTCACCTGCATCATCTACACCTGCAGTGTGGGGCACGCGTCCGTCAACTTCGCCCAGTACGATCAGTACGGCTACCCGCCCAATTACCCGGGCTGCTTGAAGGTAACGTTTACTGACAATGTAGACGGCTCTCTCTTTCTTTCCCCCTCAGTAAGAACTAAAACATATGGTCAGAGATCCTTTTCCTTTCAGGCTGTAGCTCTTTGGAACCAACTTCCTATATCACTTAGACACACGGAGTCCAGTGCCAGCTTCAAACGCTGCCTCAAAACCCACCTTTTTAAAACTGATTACTGATTTACTCTGCCCTTCCACACTGTGTCAGCCTACTTGTTGTGAGATAGGCCTATTGTTTAACTTTGAATGTTCCCTGTGAGTCTGTGTGTATGAAAGTGGTGTATGTTGTTATGATGTACGGCGCTTAGAGCCTGTTTTATTTCATGTATAGGCGCCTTATAAGTCGTCCATATTATTATTATTATTATTTCTTGGGACATCTTGGTCGTCGAACTAGTAATGTCACTGTCGTTATCACTGCCAAAAAATAAAACAACTTTTATTTGTTGTTGATGATGATGATGTTGTTGTTCTCGTCGTCGTCATTGACATCAGCATTGTGTGTCAAATAGGGGAGTCTGCCAGATGACCCCAACAAGCCACTGGAAGAGGAGGACGCGTTCAATGCACTTCCCAATCGTGGAAACATGCTGCACGCCATGTCGATCACTTTGATCCTCAGCCAGCGTGGAGATCAACGACTTGCAGAGGACATCGAAATTTTCATCGTGGACCAAAGCGATGAGATCAGGGCGTGCACCGAGGAGCTTAAGGAGGGGCTCCACCAGATCAAGAAGGAGATCAGGAGGAGGAACTCTGAATACGCCCGGCAGGACCCCTTCCACATGATGCTGTACGATTATCTCGACCCCAGCAAGATCCCGAACTCCATCAGCATCTAGACTTGAAACTGTCCCTTCTCTCCTATTCAAAGTTTAAAAAAATGAAATGTTCCAAATCTCTGACAGCCAATGATTGACAGCAACGCTGTCTCGGACGATTTGCTTTTCCTTTCACGTTTATCCTACTGTTGGCTCAGTGCCAGCTTCATAATTGCTGTAACTTAATCTGTTAGTGTTCTTTGCTGTCTTGGTGCCTTACCTTACCTTGCCTACCGTAGCTTAGGAATCTCAAGGGAGGTAACTAAGCTCATCTTATCGCATGAGGAGTTGCTTCCCTTCTCACATCAATAGCTCGCACCGGCCAGTTCCCTCAGTGTTTCGATTTCAAGCCACAGCCCGGCGTGAGGGGAGGCGGGAGGGACCTATGACTAGTGTAGGAATGACCTTTGGCTACGTACTTTTAGGAAATTAATGTTAGAGTTCCCGATAGTGTTACTATAGAACGAATATCGAAGAGGGGGTGGTAGAGCCGCAAGAAATGAGAAATGTCGTGGCACGGGCGTGGCAGTGTTGTAATTGCTGTCACTGCCTATGACTATGACTAGCTATGTCGCCAGATGGGCTTTAGCAGGACAGCTGTGTCATGAGATATGACGCCAAAATGAAAATAAACGAGAAAGTATGAAGGTTGACGGCTTGACCTGCAGTGAACACTAAACTTTGTTGTTTTTTTTTTTTGTTTTTTGTTCAAAGACCTTTTTCGTTGAATCCAAACGATCAGGAGTATTTTGCCTTTTCCTGAACGTCCAAACTCAAAAGTAATCAAAGTTTAGGCGGGAAAATCTTGCTGTGAATATCCGTCTAGCGGAAGAGAAGCATTGCTTGTATCTTAAACAGAAATACTTTACTGCATTGTATTATTAGCATTGGTGATGTTATTAATTTAGCTAGTGAGAGAACTGTGGACTGCCCACCTTACGAAGTGGTGTCACCGTATTTACGATGCTGATTTGATCAAAGTTTAGGCGGAAAAATCTGTCAGTGAATTTACGTCTGGCGGAAGCAGTTGTAACGTAGAGAAGTATAGCTTGTATCCTAACCAGATATACTTTATTGAATATTAGTCTTATCAGTATTGGTGTCGGTATTACTTGATATAGTGAGAGAACTGTGGCCTGCCCACCTAACGGGGTCGTGTCGCCGTATTTACAACGCCACCTTTTTTTTTTTCGTTCCAAATTCGTACATGCCTGGAGTGAACACGTACAGTTTGCAGTTTACTGCACGTCTGGCATAGAAAAGAATTTGTAACTTGATGTGTAATGCCTGTGTATAGAAACAAAAACCTAACACACGCACGCACGCGCGCGCGCGCACACACACACACACACACACACACACACACACACACACACACACACACACACACACACACACACACACACACACACACACACATATATCAAGTGTATCGTTCTGTATCTACACATTGTATGCTATACGTGTAATGCGCAGAACAGCTTTAAATCTGTCGGGTTTTTATCAATGGTTTGACACATTTAAAGGTATGCAGTGTACTGTGTGTTCAGTATTTTTTTTTAATACATGTATAACGATATTATATGCAAGAACAATAGCATAAACAGTTAGTTACTAAGAGTAAGTGACGTTTACGTTCCAGCATATCCGTTCTTTCGAAGATTAGTAACCTGTTTACAGATGTTTACTCTCTTCTACCACTCTCAGCAGGTCATGGTTTAATCAGACCTTAAATGATTTAGTTCGAGTGGTTTCCCACGAAAGAAATCACGAGATCAGGCCGGAGTATTTTGCCTTTTCCTGAATATCCAAACTCAAAAGTAATCAAAGTTTAGGCGGAAAAATCTTGCTGTGAATATCCGTCTAGCGGAAGAGAAGCATTGCTTGTATCCTAAACAGAAATACTTCATTGCATTGTATTATTAGCATTGGTGTTGGTAGTACTTTAGCTAGTGAGAGAACTGTGGACTGCCCACCTTACGAAGTGGTGTCACCGTATTTACGATGCTGATTTGATCAAAGTTTAGGCGGAAAATAGTGTCAGTGAATTTACGTCTGGCGGAAGCAGTTGTAACGTAGAGAACTATAGCTTGTATCCTAACCAGATATACTTTATCAAATATTAGTTTTATCAGTATTGGTGTCGGTATTACTTTACATAGTGAGAGAACTTACTCTCTTCTACCACTATCAGAAGGTCATGGCCGAATCAGAGCTTAAATGATTTAGTTCGAGTGGTTTACCACGAAGGAAACCACGAGATGTTTTGCCGTAGCTACCTAGCCTCCGGAAGCCTTACTGTTCTTGGCGTCAACACGCATCTGTGAACCAATTTTCATTGATTATGTCAATAATCAGCCATGCATATATTTACGCTATCTGCCAAGTACTTGCCTCGTCTCTGTATTTTGATTATCTTTGTCATTTATTTTGGCTGTCATGCAGTGCTTTATTCGCCTTTTGTATTCTGCTTACATGGAATGTCTATGGTGTGTATGTTTCTTCCTTAGCTAAATTTTACTTTTGTATTGTAGTCTAGCAACGGCAAGGTTGACAACTGAACTTTTGGCCAAAATCTTCTACCGTTGAAAAATAAAGGATTTTCATTGTCAGTTTCGTCATTGTCATTCTCTCTGTTTGTCTGTCCGTCTCTCTCTCTCTCTCTCTCTCTCTCTCTCTCTCTCTCTCTCTGTTGAGTTACTCAATCCGGATTCATTTTGAACTGCCCTCCCCCTCATCCTGCGTTCTCTTTCTCTCTCTCTCTCTCTCTCTCACTGACACACACACACTCACACACACACACTCTCTCTCTCTCTCACACACACACACACACACACACACACACACATTAGCGCAAAAATACTCTTCCGCAAGATACTTTGGCGCACATTTAGGTCTTCGTATATTTCCGCAAACATTTTTTTCCGGTCCAGGCCGGCTGTCCGACAGGTACCACTGTTTCGTTCTACATCACAGGAACAGAGAGAATGACGTTAGAGAAAGTTAATTTACATCTGCTTGGATGAATACAAACATCGTTTGTGATGATCGTATGCCAAAGTGCATAGGAAATGAGAAATGACGCGAATGCTCACCGAGGGAACCGTTTGAATGTACATACTCGATGGGAGGTAATCAATGCAAAGACGCCAAACTGAACATAGGAGTTACTTCCCGTGGACCGTGAGGAAGGCGACCCGACACTCCTTACAGGCTTACACAATCCATATTGTAGATAGATCTGTACTAATTATGCAGGGCATCTTATCCGCGTCGAATATCGGCCTAAAAATGTCCGATTACTGTCTCACCAAAGGTCGAGATCATAACGTCCTATCATTTCTGCGTTGCAGTCGTCATGATTCACACAAATGTAAAAAAAAATAATGTCAAGTTGTTCAGGACGGAGTCAGTGCAGCCCGCACATTTTGTCCTACCATAGTTGGCATTGCTATGAAGCCCTGAGTATGTTGGGTTTTTTTTTTTGGTTTGTTTGGGGTTTTTTGTTTTGGGTTTTTTTTTCTTACCACAGACGTATAGATCTAGATCTATACGTCGATGTGTCTTACACACGAATGAGGTAGAAAGTAATCTACATGAAGCACGCACTAGTCGGCCCATCCGACGCCTAATTTCCCAAGACACAGTAGCAGGCCTACTGTTTCAGTGACAGTTTCAGGTCTAGATGCTGACGAAACACGCCTAATTTTCGATGACAGTAAAAGGCCTACTGATTCAGTGATAATTTCAAGTTCAGATCCTAATGGAATACACATAATTTTCCGTGACACAGCAATAGGCCCTACTGTTTCAGTGACAGTCTATATGCCTGTGGAACACGCCTAATTTTCCACGACGCATTAACAGTCCTACTGTTTCAGTGACAGTTTCAAGTCTAGATGCTGATGGAACACACAGCAATACTGAATAGGCCTACTGTTTTAGTAACAGTTACAAGTCTATATGCCCGTGAAACACACCTAATTTTCCACGACACAGCAATAGGCCTACTGTTTCAGTGACCAAACAATCTAGATGCCGATGGAGTTCGGGATCTTGCTGGGGTCGAGATAGTCGTACAGCATCATGTGGAAGGGGTCCTGCCGAGCGTATTCAGTGTTCCTCCTCTTGATCTCCTCCCTGATCTGGCGGAGCCCATGCTTCAGCTCCTTGATGCACGCCCTGATCTCATCGCTCTGGTCCACGATGAAGGCGGCGAAACCTCCTGCAAGTCGTCGGTCCCCGCGCTGGCTGAGGAGGTGGGTAATCGCCATGATGTGCAGCATGTTTCCGCGACTGGCTAGTGCCATGAAAGCGTCCTCCTCTTCCGGGTGTTCGTAGGGGTCACTTGATGGCCTCCCCTGTGTAACACACGATGATAGTGTCAACAATTTCCACCCGTATGTGGTAGAAAAGGACGTTAAACCCCCAAACACCCACCCACCCACCTACCTGTGTCAACAATTACAACATTGCCAGGCCGAGGAGGTGGAAAAAAGCCCGTGCCACGACATTTCCCATTTCTAGCGGCTCTACCACCCCCTCTTCGATATTCGTTCTATAATTACATTTTCGGGTGCTCTAATATCAATTTCCTAAAAATACTTAGCCAATGGCCATTCTCACACTAGTCATTCGTCCCTCCCGCCTCCCCTCACGCCGGGCTGTGGCTTGAAATCGAAACACTGAGGGGACTGGCCGGTGCGAGTTATTCATGTGAAAAGAGAAGCAACTCCTCAATGCCTCATGCCTTATGATGAGCTTAGTTACCTCCGTTGAGATTCCTAAGCTACGGTAGGTAAGGTAAGGCAAGGCACCTAGACAGCAAAGAACACGAACAACGAACAGAGACGGACACACCACCACCGCTGCCACCATTCTGATCGTGTGTGTGCGTGTGTGTGTGCGTGTGCGTGTGCGTATGCGTGTGCGTGCGCGCGCGCGATCAAAGACGGGGCAAGTCTTCAAAAATGAAGTAAGACTGTCCCTTAAGGCATTACGTGTACCTTTTTCTTCCTTTTCTTTGGCTGAAACTTAACTTTTTCTTCTTCTTCTTCTTTTTTTTTCTGAAAGGATAGGAAATTTGGCTGAAAACTGCCAACTGACTGAAAATTTCCCAGCCTGTAGCTAGTGTAACGACCGAGGCGTCTGAACGAAGACAGGCATACCTATAGCTACGGCCGGAATACCTATAGCTATTCATGTGAAAAGGGAATCAACTCCTCATGCCTTATGAGCTTAGTTACCTCCCTTGAGATTCCTAAGGCATACCTATAGCTACGGTCTCAGTAAACGTTACCTTCAAGCAGCCCGGGTAGTTGGGCGGGTAGCCGTACTGATCGTACTGAGCGAAGTTGACGGACGCGTGCCCCACGCTGCAGGTGTAGATGATGCAGGTGACCATCAGGATCAGTTCGTCGCGTGTCTTCAGCTGGCCGTCGTTGGGCACGCCCTTGATGTCATAGTGAGTGGCCAGAGTCGTAGCCCAGTCTTGGATCTCCGGGTCACTACTAATCATGCTTTCGTCGTGGTAGTAATAGCTGATATAGGCTGTCGCATACTTCTACAACACGCACACGCACGCACGAACGCACGCACGAACGCACGCACGCACGCACGCACGAACGCACGCACGAACGCACACACGAACGCACGCACGCACGCACACGGAATGTCTTAGACTCTTTCAGGGTAATGACACAGTAAAATGGTCTAGAAGGGTTTACAGGAAATACAATATTTCGATAACGGAGGATACCATTACTTTTATTTTAGTCTTTTTCACAAAACACACCTTGTCTGGATCAATCATTTCCTTTGTCAGGGCTCGAGCTGTTTGACCGTTAAACCCATGTCGAATGGTGCATGTCACTTCATTTTTTGTCCTTGTGACACTTTGCAGAACTCATACTGGCTCGATTCGCATGTAGTTAGGAAAAAAATTAATGTGAAAGCACAGCGACCTCCCTCCCCCCTCACCCTCCCCTACCCCCCCCCCCCCCAACACACACACATACACACACACAGAAGTGGCTGGGCTGCTTTGTGCTTTGTGTCCCTTTGTTGGAGCCCGTCACTTATGGGAGAGGGCAGACTGACACCCTCGTTGCGCTGAACAAGCACAAAAGTAATCAATCATGCACACGAACTTTTAAAAAAGTAGTCCTTAAACATCCGCTTGCGGCTAAGTAACTTGATAGTGTATTGTGTGCGCACGCACCATCCCCTTCTCCTCAAGCCAACTACGAGTTCGACTGTGCGATTGAAGGAAATATTCCCAGTATCCTCCCTTCGAACTAGATTTCCAAAGTGACTATTCTTTGGAGACGGGTTCGTATGTAGATGTCTAGTGCGTATGTGTAAAAGGTTATTGCCATACCGCTCACCCCCCCCCCCCCCCACCACCACCACCACTTCTCAACCCCCACCCTCTCCCAGGGCCCCTAATCCCGACCGTGTTAATGCTGATGCTCTATGAATAGTCCAATGACATTCAATACCTTCAGTACGTTGTAGAGCTTCATGGCGTCGTCACGGTAGAGATACTTGTCTTTGAGGATTGTCGGGTCTGCGAGTCCACGTTCTTCCAAAGCTGCAGGCAGTGTTCCCTCCACGTCTATCCTCCACTCACGCAGTCTCGCTCTTCCCAGCTCCAGGCCTTTCTCAATGCCGATATTCAGAATCTGTAAGATAGGTTCTCGATCCACATTCTTAGCTCTTTCCGAAGCCACGCCGACCCCCATAGTACAGCAGCAATAAACCATCATCCTCATCCTCATCACCACGCATGAGAAACATTGCCTCAGTTTCCAAGCCCTCCGTATTACATCCACAAATTACGAAGAAAACTACTGGAGCTGGCTTTAAAGGGGAGAGAGAGAGGTGTGTTTAGATGTTTGAGAGTTTCAAAACGTTTGGGTGATACCAACGACGGGGCAACGAGATAAAGGCCAGCACAGATATTTGGCCCCAGACGGGATTCCAACGCACGACCTGAGCACTGAAAGTCCAACGCTCTACGGCTATCCCGGCTCCCCTGAAATGGAGAGAGACAGAGACAGACAGACAGACAGACAGACAGAGACAGACATACCTGATCAATGTCTCTGTGAAGCAGCGTCTTGTCAGCTGCAGCGTTGATGGCCATCAGGAAGTGGAAATGCGGCCACAGCAGGCGGAAGACAGGATGGCTGACGTCCAGGTGGCGATGAGTTGCCAGACAGAAGCTCTCCATCAGGAGGTGGGTCAGCATGAGATGTGTTGTGGTCTCATGGTGGTTGGACTCCGCGAGGTTGTACCTGTCCACATAATAATAATAATAATGACAATAATAATAATAATGCGGTAGTTTGAGGAAGTTGTTTGCCTCGATTCAGACATGTCACACGAGCTCACAGTGGAGTCGCCGAGTTTTACAAAACCCTGTCTGGAGGGGGGGGGGGGGGGGGAGAGAGACAGACAGACAGACAGTGACAGACAAACAGTGACACTCACTCACTCACTCACTCACTCACTCACACACACACTCTCACTCACTCACTCACACACACTCACTCACACACACTCACTCTCACACACACACACACTCTCACACACACACTCACACACACACTCTCTCTCACTCACTCACACACTCTCACTCACTCACTCACACACTCACACACACACACACACACACACACACACACACACACACACACACACACACACACACACACACACACACACAGAGTGAGAGAACTGCTGACCACATCTTGGCCAAGATCCAGGTGTATTTGCTCTCATTTTCGACAGGTGGATAATAAATCTGCTCCCCTGGGTACAGCATGATGGCCACGGGCAGCAGATCTCCGTCGTCGTTCCAAAAGAACAAGGCGATTGGCGCTGGTACTGCTGGACCTCGTGGCCCTCTTTGAGGAAAAGATAGGAAAATACAGGTTTGAGTCAACACTCTAGCACTTTTCGTTCAACGGGCTAATTCTATATCTGCTGAGCCAGGTTATATTTTGGAAACAGTTTCGCTTGTGAGTGCGCCTGTACGCTCGAATGTTCCTTGGGCCTTGAATTGTTTCGAGTAGTATAGGTATAAGATAAGATAGGATAAGATGATTATTTATAATCCTAAAATGACAAATTACAGTGTCTGTTCTACTGGAAAGTATAATGATATTTACACAATACCAACAGTCGCAGTGACTACTTAAAGGTTTGCAATCTCAACAAAAAAGCCACAAACAGTCTGTTTAAAAAAATCCGACTGTGCAAAATGCACAGTTGACTCTGTCACAGTTACAGAGTTTTCAGCGTCCCTGAAACCCATATAAAAGCTCGGGGCAGACTGATTTCACAGATCAGTTTGCGTTTTAACATTGAGCGAGAAAGATCGCAGTGGCTATAATGATCACGTGCAGAACACAACATCCGCTAGACACGACAGCGATGTGTCTCGTTCACTGACCAAAAGCACAATGAAGTCACCGCAAACTCAAGCTCTGGTTTGATAAGGGTCGCCGAAGCGCTGAAAACCTCTGCAACTGTGACAGAGTTGCCTGCATTATGCACAGTCGCAGGAGTCGCAGTTTAAAAAAAAAACCAACGTTTATGGCTTTTTGTTGAAACTGCAGAAACAAAACTAAAAGGACAGGGTGCGTAGGTGGGTGTTTGGGGGTTTAACGTCCTTTTCCACCACATACGGGTGATATCAAAGACGAGGCAACGATGAAAAAGCCAGCACAAATATTTGGCTCCAGCCGGGATACGAACTCACGACCCGAGCAGTAGAAGTCCAACGCTCTGCCACTCGGCCACCCCGGCTCCCCCTAAAAGGACACTATGATAATGAAGTACATCAAAATAAATGTAGATATAAAATTATGGACCCAGCATGACAAACAATGTGAGTCAAGCAGTAAGAGCGGGAGTTCAAGATATCACAACCTGGAGAAGTCCTTCATGAACGTGAGATCGCAAACGAAGAGTCGTTTCTCTGTCAAGGCAGCAGCGACTGTCATGCCATCCAGGTGGTGTTCCTCCACTCTGGACCTTGACCGGAACAAGAGTTTCTCCAGGTCGTCTGCTTCTGGCTTCGTGTCGTCTACTGGCGGGCACAGGCGGATGATGGTGGGGTCCACCCCTATCAAGCGTTGCAGGCCGAACCACTCGTCCGTGTCCCAGTATAGACTGGCACGTGGTGTGTAGAACGGGGTACTTGGCTTACTGCAAATGATAACAAGTTTGAGTCTGGGGCTCACTTGTGTGACAAGGTCAAGGCCATACAAGCTGTCCTGGGAAGAATTGCCATTTTCTCAGAAACTAGGAACACCAGGGACACCTTACTTGGCATGATGATAGTGATAAGCGCTTTACAAACACGCTCTTTTGAATGACCTTGACCCATGTTGTATTTTTCTCCTGCCATGTCGCTCTCTCGGTGCACTCGCAGAGAAGACACGGGATACAACAGGATACAACTGCAATACTTTAGTAACAGAAGATGCGTGGAGAACAAATTCATGAAAGAGAAAGAACCCAGAACGCTGTGCAGGGCTGCTTATATACCAACAGGTCAGATCTAGAACATTCCGCAACTTACTGGCAAGTACGGAATCTTTCCAAGGTTATGTAATCTACTGACCTTACTGCACCATCATGTTCTGGGATGGTCTAGAAATTTCCATCGAAATACAGTGGGTGGGTGTTTGGGGGTTTAACGTCCTTTTCCACCACATAGGGTGATATCAAAGACGGGGCAACGATGAAAAAGCCAGCACAAATATTTGGCCCCAGCCGGGATCGAACTCACAACCCGAGCATTAGAAGTCCAACGCTCTACCATTCGACCACCCAGGCTCCCCCATCGAAATACAGTGACTTTTCGCGATCTCTACAACAACCCATCTCACAAGTGAGCCAAGGAGGCTTTTGTTAGTTTAACTATTAACGAGCTCATTCCATCGTTGCTGAGCCAACTTATGGTTTGGAACAGTTTCGTGCGTGAGTGTGCCTGCACGCTCGAAATACTCTACCTTGATGATTAGTACAGCTCTTCATGCGATACAATGTTGTTTACACTTTGCGCGAACGGTCGAACATTCAAATTCTATGGCTGCTGTTACACTTCTGGAGCGCTCAGTGTGGTCGCCGCGTCATCGAGTCGCTTCTGTCGCTGGGGCCAAATATTTGTGCTGGCCTTTTTCTCGTTGTCCCGTCTCTGATATCACCCTTACGTGGTGGAAAAGGACGTTAAACTCTCTCACACACACACACACACACACACACACACACACACACACACACACACACACACACACACACACACACACACCACTCAGACGTATCGGATTACGTGCGTTTCCCTCGTTGTTACATAGTGTCTGGCAAGACCACGCCATGCGTTGTGCTCTTTATGCCGATCGCACGCGGCTGGCTGAATTCTGGGGGCTCGTCCCCTTTGATCGACAGGAGTGGAGTCGTCAGTGTGAGTTTCGCACGGAACGAGTGATCGTTAGGAGTGGAGTCGTCAGTGTGAGTTTCGCACGGAACGAGTGATCATTAGGAGTGGAGTCGTCTGTGTGAGTTTCGCACGGAACGAGTGATCATTACCAGCAAGTGGTGTCCGGAACCGGGCCGTCGTACAGGTCCTTCAGAGTGTCAAACTTTCTGTACTTGCTGAACAGCCTTTTAATGTAGCCCACACTCGACACAAACAGCCTCTGTAGCTGGCCAACGACCACATGAGGGAACAGTAAAGTCTGCAGACAATAGGACAGGCTGTATCGTCTTCTTTTGCCGAGGAGTCATTTAACCATTTCTACGCTGACGCTATCGTTGTACGTCTGGCACTAGCTGCCTGGATTCCGTGGTGACGTAGTGCACCATGCAGGCCAAATGATTTTAGTGGCTAAGAGACTTGTCACCAATGCGAGAGTGGTTAAGAGACTTGTCACCTAAGCAAGAGTGGTTAAGAAACTTGTCACCTAAGCAAGAGTGGTTAAGAGACTTGTCACCAATGCGAGAGGTCAGGGGTTCAAGTCCCACTCGGGGCAAAGAATTTTTCCTTCTGTGTTCATTCCACAAAGTTTGAAAAACAAATGCAATTCTAAATTCCGAAACTTATATAGCTCAGCTGACCATTCGCACCACGTGATTGTAATGCGTTTATGTCCAGTGTGTGAGAGAATTATGTGATTCACGTGAGCGTGCGTGTTGGGTTCAGTTCGCGGCGCTTTGAGCCGATTCGTGAAATTAGGTAAAGCGCCTATACAATACTCATTATTATTGTTATTATTCAGGGGAAGTGTTGCTTAGATGTTGTACTCTGCTCTAACATCACCTTCATCGAGTGGGTTGCCAAGGAAACCCGACAGCAGACGTGTTGGAAAGGGAGATAAAGTGTAAACAAACTGTTACGACTATAGTCGAAGCTCGTGTAGAATGAGTTAAATGAAAGAAAATACAAGATGATTACTCGAAATAGTCTAGATTTTCTTTCTTCATATGCAGAATATTAAGTAAATAAAATACGTAGCTAACAAAATAAAGATACATCATGTGTCTTACAACCTCCCACAACCCCTCGACCCCCTGCCCCCCACCCCCTCCCCACCACCACCACCACCACTACCTCTTACAAGCGTGTAGTTTCTACAGCTTGAAAACGTTTACATCACCACTACCCAGTGCTTATGCAACTTTACAGCCATCACCACCAGTCACATTTACCAAACACAAAACAACGTACGTCTCTTCATCATGCCTAAAACGTCTTAAAACTGTATCTGTATCTATGTATGTATGATGACAAGCATGTTTACGTCTCTGCTTTCTTTCGTGAGTACAAAATACTTTCAGCTTGTTTACCAGATATTTCACGCTAAATCCTTCGGCTGCAGGCAACTTCGCCACTCTGGCTGGGACTGACCTCTCTCCGTTACTTTCCTCACTCCGCTGGTAGATTTTCCTGGCAGCGTGGATACGTTCTTCGCGGCTTTGGCGATCGCGCTCGCGCTCATTTTGAGGAAGAACAGCTCGGTACTTCGAAGTGGTACCTTCTTCACTTACTGCGCAGTGGAAGGGAAAACAGCGAGAAGTCTGTTGGAAGAAAGACGTGAAACAGTCACGCAAAAGGATGCATGCACAACGCGTAAGACTTGTGAAATGCGCGTAATTTCAATAAAAACGCGCACAAGTCTTTGAAAACCAAAAAGGAAACAATATCACCACCAACGAATTAACATGCAAATAATAATGAACTTTTTTTAAAAGAATTAACTTTATTGTGAGTGGGTCTGCTGCCATGAAACTGCAGTAAACTGACTACATGTGAACAAACCTTTCTGGCGAGCTTCATTGAAGACACGGGTGGGTGGGTGTTTGGGGGGTTTAACGTCCTTTTCCACCACATACCATTGGAGACACACATCATAGACATTTTGTCATACTTAATGAATAATGGGTGGATAATTTAAATTTGATGAGCGAAAGGTTACGTTGGTGGTGCGTGGCTGAACCTTTGATCGAAGTCTCCCGTCACGGATGAGTGATTTTAATGGATGTAAAATTCTTCACCTCTGTGTGTGTGTGTGTGTGTAGAGAGAGAGAGAGAGAGAGAGAGAGACGCACACACACACAGACACACACACACACACACAGACACACACACACACACACACACACACACACACACACACACACACACACACACACACACAGAGAGAGAGAATCCCAGCTTACCTGTCCATAAACAACGACCACCATTACCAAGTACACTTCCGGGCGACACCACGACCACCATCCTGCAGGCAGAGAGACCATGATTTCACTGATGTTAGACGTGAGACGCTCCGTGTCCTCTGTCTTCAGAACCTCCTGGTTGTCTGTTGCGATAGCAATGGGAGCTGTCGTCCTTCCGATGTCATCGCTCAGGGTGCAGAGTAGTTTGGGGGCAGGTTTAAGTAATTTGCTGATGAAGCCACGGTCTCTTGTTTTCAAACAGATCCTAATCTGCGGTGCAGGCATCTTGTAAGCCCTAGTTACAAATACGATTGGCGTGTCTTGTTAGCGTGCAGCACTTAAAGGTCTGGGCCTGCATGTAAAACTCGGGGTTAGGGAGTTTAGCCCTGGGATAGGGTCTAACCTCGAACTAAACTAGCTCTAGGGTTAAATTTTCTGTTGTTCTTTGTTGTTTCAGGAAGCGGGTCCATTCCAGTAAGGTGCCTATGCCGTTATAGAAGGATTTCTGTCTTTCTTTCTACGCTTCCTCTTTTTAAATTTAACTGTGTTTTGGGGTTTCTTTTGTCCTAGTCGGGGTTAGGCCCGTGGCCGTGGGTTACATTAAACTCGAGTTTTACATACGAGCCCTGCAAACTACACACACACACACACACACACACACACACACACACACACACACACAGTGTGTTCAAACAAACAAACAAACAAACAAAAACAACTAACCAACTGTGAAAATGCGCAGTCAACCCTGTCACAATTACAGAGTTTTCTGCGTCGCCTAAATCCCTATAAAAGTGAAGGGGAAGCCTGATTTCACAACTCAGTTTGCGTTTTGACACTGAGCGAGTAAGATCGCAGTGGCAAGTCTTCTCGTGCAGCATACAACACCCGTTAGACACTGTAGAAATGTGTCTCGCTCACTGACCAAGAGCACACTGAAGTCACCGCAGACTCACGCTCTGGTTTTATAAAGGTCTCTGTGACAGAGTTGCCTGCATTATGCACAGTCGCAGGAGTCGCAGTTTAAAAGAACACACACACACACACACACACACACACACACACACACACACACACACACACACACACACACACTATCTGCGGCTTTTTGTTGCGATTGCCGACCTTTAAAGTCAATACGTTTGTCTGGCATTCAGCAGCATTGTGGACAATTTTTAATCGAACACGCTTAACCTTTGCATTAAAAACAGCCACTTGTGTCATAATACAACATTACAGACCACACGATGTCACCCAAAAATCGTTTTTTTGTTGTTGTTTTTTTTCCCTCAGTGTACATTTTTTTTTTCTTCAAATTAACGAAAAGAGATAATCAATAATATTCACTGTACAAATAATTTTCATGATGGAATGTGACCGAGTACTGGAAACAAGCTACACTCAAGCCTGATTTCGAAAAACAAACAAACATAACAAAAACAACAACAACCACCCCGAACCCTGCCTGCCAAAAATAGCGGGATTTTTTTTCCGGTCGAAATAAGCGGACTGATGTTGTTTATAATAGCTACATAATCGAGCGCACTCCAGTCATGTTCTCTGCTTTCAGGCCGAAAATGAGTAACGTAAAAGCCAGTATCGTGGTGTGATGCAAAAAAAAAAAAAAAAACCACTAAGGAAGGCAAAGAAAAACACAGCACTGATTGTACCTTTTAGCGTTCCAGTGTCAAGACAATGTCCCCAGATGCAGCAAGACGTCCGCCACGCTTATAGGTAAGACCAGCAGTACGGAGCCAACCGTTTTTGCACCCTGTGCTGCTCGGGTGCTGGCCGTCGCCGCAAATTTTAACAGAACTCACGTTCGCTGAAACACCTCTCCACGCATGCACGCATCGCACGGTATTCACAGAACATAAATGGAAGTCAACCGTCTGGGAGGATTTTTGCCTGGTCACGACAGTTCGGGTCTCAGCCCGGCGAAGAATCACGTGCCCTTTGGTGCGTAGCGCGTAGGCCGTCTCACAGTTTGAGTTGGATTACTCGGGCTGATTTCTGAACTGTAGTGGTTGAGGCGTCTGCTACGGATCCGAGGCACGGGTTCGAGTCCCTGGTAGGTAGGATTTTGATTGTATGTTTTCTTCCCAGATCGAGTCAAATTCACGTGCAGACTCGTTGAAGGTGTATGTCTCGCTCTCGTGTACGCCGGTGAGTTGGAAAATAAATAAACAGCAGGGTGGAGCACAGGCACCCTGAGTTGTCTTTTTTTTTTACTGGCTATATAATCAGGGCCCTTATGTAAAAGTCGAGGTTAATTTAACCCACGGCTACGGGCCTAACCGAGACTAGGACAAAAGAAACCCAAAAGAAAAATTTTAAAAAAAGGAAGCGAAGAAAGGAAGAAAAAAATCCTTCTATAACAGCTTAGGAACCTTGCTGGAATGGGCCCGCTACTTGATTTAAAACAAAAACAACAGAAAATTTAACCCTAGAGCTAGTTTAGTTCGAGGTTAGACTCTAACCCAGGGCTAAAAACTCTAACCTCGACTATTACATACGGGTCCTGGAGAAGGCTGGAAACGGAAGAGCAAACTGGCCCATTCGTGGTCGACTAAAAGAAAAATTCATTAGAAATCGAGGGCACGAGTAAACCGGTCAATGTTCGTGCCACTGAACGCGCAAATAAACGTTCTATTTACTGATACAGAAATACTGTCGCATGCACCAGAGTGAATAGCAGGGTGATGGGTAGGCCGGGCTTCCCCTCTCAGTAATCACTCATGGGTTGCCCGGACTAGGTGATGGGTTGCACATAAAGTAGCGCTTAGCGGCAGCAGGCTGTCACTGCTTCGTCCGTCAGCCCTGCGGCGTCATGAGCATTTCAAAATTGGTGGATATGTGCGCCGAGGAGAAGTCTACAATACCATACCATACAAGCCAAATCTAACCGCTGTCGGAAATGAGTTATTTGAACTTTGTTTTTCTTGTGGTAGGGCACCTGCTCGCCTAAACATAGAAAATACTCGTCTCGATGCTGACTGGTTAAGAAAATGTCCTTTATATGGAGGTCTGAGGTGTATAAATGTGTGCATGTGAATGTTGTGTGTGTGCGTGAGCAAAAAGCGTATTGAGTGCTTTCCTAAGCAGAACTCCGCACTCTACAAGTGTATTATTATTATTATTATTATTATTATTATTTTAATCATCATTATTATTATTATTATCAATATGACCATTCAGTTTTGTATGGAATCTCATTTAAGCTAAACAGATATATTTACATCGTGTTTTAACGTGTTTTAAGAAACCTGGCGGAAAAGGGACTCTAGTTAGCCGCGAATTAGTCCTTGTCGCTTGCGCGGCATTAAGCCCTAAATTACTGACTAATTGACTAACTCAATATGACCAGTTCATAATGTAGCATATTGTGGTACTTGACTGTCTGTGAGAACTGTAGTTTATGGGAGAGTTTTCGAAGTTGTGTCCCTGTAAACACGCAACACGCAGGGCTTGTAGCGCCCCAGTTACATGTTCCCAAACACCATATTCCTACCCCCCCCCCCCCCCACACACACACACACACACCACACACACACACACACACACACACACAGAGACACACACACACACACACGCCACCACCACTTCCACTCTCATTCCGTACTTGCAGAGCATTTATTCCTGCGCATAACAGTAAACCGCTGGTATCTCTCCTTCAAGACACGGAACCGTTAGAACATCCTTTTGTGTATTTTACCTGGGTCCCTGAAAACATGC
>JACVVK020000043.1:2240000-2250000 GCA_018292915.2 Batillaria attramentaria | reverse complement strand
AACCTCTTTGATCCTTCAGTTATCGTGCATGTCAAGAACTCGCGTTTTCATCTGTAGGCACTGTTCCGGGGTCGGAATATTAGAGTTGAAAGCCTCTACATTCGTAACGCTGCTGAGATGGAGAACTGGCGCTTACAGACCTCTAATGTTCTGGCCTTTCGTCATTTTGATGGCACCCTTCCACCATACCTATCGGCTTCACGCGTCACCTACCCACCGTCGCGAACCCTACGGTCGTCGACCGAGAGGCTTCTCAAAATTCCCAAGCGCAACCTGAAGTCCTTTGGGAAACGCTCTTTCAGTTTTGTTGCACCAACCTTTTGGAATTCCCTGCCAGCACATCTGAGAAATGCGCCCACACTGTCTGTTTTTAAGAGCAATCTTAAAACGTTCCTCTTTTGTAAAGCATTCCAGTAAATTCCCATGTCAGCAACTAGTCAGTTTCACCAGTGTATGTCTGTCCATCGTTTGTAAAATGTGCGTGAGTGTCGGTGAGTGATTGGCGCACTGAGTTTATTCCAAAGAAATGCGCCCTACAAAGCCATTAAATTATTATTATTATTATTATTATTATTAAAGCTGTTTGTCAGATAGAAGGATATTTCATTTGGCCATTGCGACCGTTTTGTGACTTTGTGGCTTCTAATCGTAGAGAAATGCGACTTCCTTTGAGCCTGCGGTCTATTTCTAACAGACTGGGACTCGATATAGCTGTTACAAATATCAACCAATCAGCAGCTGTCTTGCCGGTCCTCACCGGCTCAGTCCGCAACCAAATCACGTCATCTGCTCAAAGCGCTGTACACTTGTAGAACAACTTACACGCCGGACAGAGTCACGACAATGGTGTCAGATTCTATACTGTGACCCAAGTGACTGATTCTCATGCACTGAGTCAGCGCTGCAGCGCATTTGATGAAAAAGTTGTCCACACACTGCTGTATGCCTGTCGCACGTATTGAGCACGTAATAAAGCCGCACAGAAACAGGAAACCACACACGACTGCCGGGACACCCGTACGAGCGCTGTTGTTGTGTGATTTGGTGGTTGGTTTCGTTCTGATGTTAAACTGTCTCTCCCCGCCGACCACCCTCAACTGACACCCCCCCCCCCACCATGTCTAACTCGTCGTTTGCTTTAGTCTTGTCCCCCTCACAAGCCTATTTTTATAAACGGTTCATACACCATCACCGCGTGCGCGTGTGTGTGTGTGTGTGTGTGGTGTGGTGTGGTGTGGTGTGGTGTGTGTGTGTGTGTGTGTGTGTGTGTGTGTTTATTTCGCCAACCGTTTGCAATTTGGCTAAGTCGTGAAATCCATTACCCAGTTCCCTGCAAACACTCACAGACGGTCGCCGTTAAAATGGATAAAACTGGAGTGCTAGGGGAGTGTATCGAGATCGTGTATTGTCCTCGGCGAACTTAGTTATGTCCCTTGCACCACATCTCTCTCTCTCTCTCTCTCTCTCTCTCTCTCTCTCTCTCTCTCTCTCTCTTATACAACAAATACAGTCTCTCTCTCTTATACAACAAATACAGATGACAGGTAAATTGACATAACGGAAGACAATCTGATATTAAACAGGTGTTAAGTGTGTGCGTGCATGTGTACTTGAGTTAGCCGCCAGACTGGATCGTGTGCTGGCGTCATTGCGACTGAATAGGGTCGGCGAGTCAGTCAGCATAGGCTCCCGCTTATTTTAAGATTTTTAGGCTCAGATTGTTCTGAGCTGTTTTGGGTAGAGTCTAGCATCACACCCTGAGAACACATGCACAGATACACACACACAGACATGTCTGCGTTCAGCTGGTTGAAGCCAACATACAGTATCGGCGGGGTGGTCGGTCGTCTAGTGGTTAAGACTTGAAACTTGTCACCAACGCGAGAGGTCAGGGGTTCGAGCCCCACTCGGGGCAAAGAATTTTTCCTTCTCGTATGTGGCACCGTTCATTCGGGCCGATCGTCGGGGCTTCTCTCCGGGTACTCCGGCTTCCTCCCTCTCTGCTTTCGTTCGGGAAATGCTCATCCCACCAAATTTGAGAAAAAAGGAATGCAATTCTAAATTCCGAAATTTAAACAGCTGAGCTGGCCCTTCGCACCACGTGATTGTAATGTGTTTATGTCCAGTGTGTGAGAGAATGCGTGTGATTCACGTGAGCGTGCGTGAATGGGTTCAGTTCGCGGCGCTTTGAGCCGATTCACGAAACTGGGTAAAGCGCCTATACAATTCTCATTATTATTATTATTATCGGTGACAGTGTCGTCGCGGCACTCGACCTTGTCGCTCCGGCTAGCGTTGGACTTTCAATGCTCGAGTCGTGAGTTCGAATGCCGGCTGGGGCCAAATATTTGTGCTGGCCTTTTCTCGCTTTGATATCACCCATACGTGGTGGAAAAGGACGTTAAACTCCCAAACACCCACCCACCCGCTCCGGCTAAGTTCAAGCAGCCGACAAGGGAAACATTGCGGGCGCTATACACGAACGGCTGAGTTTTTCTCGATCGTACGGCCATCAATCGTCAGTCTGTTGCATTCGGAGCTGTAGTAAGCTCTAAGATTATACGAGCGGTCAGACGCAGTCACAAGTGTAACTGTTCTAAAAGGGAAGTCTCTCTACAAACACCTTGTAGTGGTAGCTATTAAGAACGCCTTGTTAACGTCTTTTGTCTACTATCAACTGACATGAGGGTAATCAGACCCCGATCACATCGGCCTCAAGTTGTCAGGGGATCCACCACTTCAGTTTTGTATCACTTCACTGTGTATCAGTTGTAGCTCTCAGTGTACCCATCTCTTTCAGTACTACGTAACCCCAAACCAGACACGCACCCTTCATACCTCCACACATACTCTCTCCCTCTCTCTCTCTCTCTCCCCCTCTCTCTCTCTCTCTCTCTCTGGGGAACCGGGGTGGCCGAATGGTAGAGCGTTGGACTTCCAGTGCTCGGGTCGTGAGTTCGTATCCCGGCTGGTGCCAAATATTTGTGCTAGCTTTTTCATCGTTGCCCCGTCTTTGATATCACCCGTATTTGGTGGAAAAGGACGTTAAACCCCCACCCTCTCTCTCTCTCTCTCTCTGCCGGCGCCGGCGAATTAGCCCTTGTTGCTTGCGCGGCTTTAAGCTCTCTCTCTCTATCTCTCTCTCTCTCTCTCTCTCTCTCTCTCTCTCTCTCTCTCTCACACACACACACACACACACACACACACACAGAGTCACACTTCTACCTCCCCCCCCCCACACACACACATACACCCCTCCCCCAGACTCCTCCCCCCCCCCTTACTCCCCGTCGTCCCGGTCCATCCAGGAATGTCTTTCAGACCTGCCCCACCTGAGAACACTACGTGTGGGTCGCCTTACTCAGTGTCAAGTAATTTCATAGCTCATCTTCTTGCCTTTTGTGCTTACCTCCTACCCCACCACGCGGGACCCGCTGGGTAGCAAACACGCCGCCTCTAGCCAGTAAACACAACTCCAGTGGCGTACCCTGCCTGCGTTGTTGTCTCCCTTTGATCGGCCCCGGCTTGCCTTGTCAAACGGATTATCTTCGCTCGGTCGATCCTCCCTGGTGTCTGCGGAGTGAAGGGACCTTACGGCGTTCCCTGCTTTTCGTTCTTCTTTTCGGCCTCCTCCTCCTCCCCCCCCCCCTCCCCTTTGAACGTTTTAGCTGAAGCTCAAGCTCATTTGACCACTGTCCTCTCCTTGACATACTGCTGCATTCACAACATTGCCCCCACGTACCTGCAGGAATTGATACCTGTGTACCAGACAGCGCGCGATCTGCTTGTTCTCTCCTTCTGCGGCGCCCTTCCACTGACGGCACCAGTAAGAGGCGGTATGGTGCACGGTCCTTCAAAAATGCAGCGCCCAAACTGTGGAAGTCGTGCGGGCAGCCCCCAGACATCCGTCACATCGTGAACGGCTGTGCAAGCTAGCCCGCCAGCCTTCAGCCCATCTGGGATCTGAGAGACAGACACTCACTGAAGACAGCAGACTTCCTCAGGCCACACCAAGCCCATGGTGACAGACCAGTGAGAATCTTAGCCGATGCCATCGTCAGATCAGACCTGGCAAAGGGGTTCTGAACCAAAGATCAATAGGACTCCCCCATGATTCGAACGGCATAAGAAAGGACGACAGAAAACGACCAAGGCATTGAGAAACAATCCAGACACGCACTTGAGCCCGTAGCAGAGAACCTCTGACGATGCCCAAAGCAAAGCAAAACAGCCCATATCCACGCAACAAGTCACTCGCAAAGCCAAGCAGTCAATGACACACGCCAGGAAAAACTTGTCCTTAAGGGCTGACAAGCCATAGGACGTAAAGCTCAAACCGACGACGATGTGGAAGTCGTAGGCCTTCCCCGCGAGGCCCGAGACCGCTGCGGATTGCATGATAGTGGCTTGATGCGGCTTCTAGTGACTGGAGACTTCAAGAAAATAAATTGCGGTCATTGATATTGAAAGAAAAAGGCGCGTGAATTACTTTTCTTAATAAAAGCCTGGATAATCTCTGATGCTGGCTGGGGTCGAAACTTTGTGCTGGCATTTTCCTCGTTGCCCCGTCTTGGATATCACCGTCATGTGGTGGAAAAGGATGTTAAACCCTAAGCAAGCGAGCAACCAACCAACTATCCGTCGGATGAAGAGTTAATTGCCGTTTGGTCCCTTTCGTGTTTGCCTGAGCGCACCCGTCAGTTTGATACTGGTTGCTGACAGAGAGAAGCTTGTCGGTGTCCGAAAAGGGCATTCATCACTACTTCTTCGAGACATAATTTTTCAGGTCGCATTTATACATACTTTTTTTTTCAAGTTCTTCAAAGTCACGGATCATGCAGAGGTTTTTTGTTTTGTTTAGTTTTGTTTTGTTTTTCTCAGCGTAATAAGCATGGTACCATATAATATTATTAAGACCTGTGCCAAATTTCAGCCTCATTCAGACCAAATTTCAGTTCCGACTGAGCTACAACCGAAAGTGTTCCGCTGTGGAACGTGTTTGGGTGGGGTAGGTGGGTGTTTAGAAGTCTAACGTCCTTTGTCACCACATATGGGTAATATCAAAGACGGGGCAACGAGAACTTAAAAAGCCAGCACAAATATTTGACCCGATCTGGGGATTCGAACAGACCGGAGCATTGAAAGTCAAACGCTCTACCATTCGGCTATCAAGGGTCCCCGGAACGGTTTTTGGAGGCAGCTAGCAGTGTGTTTCTTTACATCAGATGACTCAAGCTGCCGGTGACTTGTTGAAAATAGAATGGCAAGATAACGACAAAATTTGTTTCTGTCTTAAAGTCTCTATGTTCATAACGGATGCTGAGACAGAAAACGGCTGTTTACGAAACTCTCATGCTCTCACGCAACTAGAGGGAATTTCCATTTAGCCACCGCGACCATTGTCGTGACTTTGGGGTTTTTTTTGTTTGTTTTTTTACTAATTTATTGTCCCTTTCGGGAAATTCGGGTTGCTTCCCCCGGGGGAAGCGCGTCGCCACGGTGCAGCGCCACCCAATACCTTTTTTTTTTTTTCTTTTCTTTTAACAATTTTTGAAATTTTTTGCTGGGGGAGGAAAGCCGGATAACCCGGAGAGAAACCCCCGATGAGCAGCCCGGTAGCCAGGAAAAACCGGTATCACATATCACAAGCTCGACCTGGGCTCGAACCCACGCTTCATTGCCATGACATTGGTGACGGCCGTTCAGTAGCGCAGCGGCTAAATCCGACGCGGTACCTATTAGACCACCGCTCACACCGAATGTTGGATTCTAATATTCGAGCGTACAGACCCGCTCACTAGCAAAACTGTTACAAAACATTAGCTGGCTCAGCAAAGATGGACTGAGTCCGTTTAAAAGCATTGCTTACAGATATGTACATAAATGTGACTCGTGGAATGCGGGGACGCATGATTACGCATCACGCATGACGGGGCGGTCGGTGGTCTAGAGGTTAAGACTAAGTCACCAATGCGAGAGGTCAGGTTCGAGTCCCACTCGTGGCGAAGAAATTTTCTTTCTCTTATGCGGCGCCGTTCATTCGGGCCGACCGTCGGGGGTTCTCTCCGGGTACTCCGGCTTCCTGCCCCTCTGCTTTGGAAATGTTCAGCCCGCAATTAAAAAATAAATCCAATTCTGAAACTCCGAAACTTAAATGACTTAGCCGGCCCTTCGCACCACGTGATTGTAATGTGTTCAAGTCATGTCCATTGTGTGAGAGAATGCGTGTGATTCACGTGAGCGTGCGTGTTGGGTTTAGCTCACGGCTCTTTGAGCCAAATATTTGGGATAAAGCGTCTATATTAATGACGGAGCTTAGTATCATTATTATTATTATTATTAGATCAGTGTAACTCAACAACAGCCACACAACAACCAAACCAGAGTTTAAAACACAAAACAAAAGAAAAGTCAGTAACAGAAACAGAAAGCATCGAATTTCACCTGCACCCGAACTGTGTACGAAACTAAACAAGTATCATATGCCCTCTACGTCACAGACGTTCAAAAATGCGGATGCAAACAGGGTTGGGAGCGACCCCTGGCAGGCGGGAGGAGTGACAGAAGCTGTATCTGTCCCAGCAGCGTCAGCTGCTATTCCCTCGTATGTCGACACGCCCCCTGCGGTTGCTAATTAGAGTGCGCATCGTGCACCAGAAGATCAGTTTCTGCACGCGGTGATCTGACGGGGCAGTGGCCGTTGACAGTTCTTTGTATGGCTGGCAGAAAGTGCCACACAGACAACTTTTCATAAAGGTTAGCATAGGTTGCGGAGCGGTATTCACATTCATACTTATTTCGGTGACGAAGATCCTAAAGCTCTGAGCTCCTCAGCTGTGTTTGTGCTATCTGTCAACACACCACTTAGACACCTGGACAGTGACAGCGTCTTAAATGCTGGCACTGAGCCATCAGAAGCGTACTGGACGCGCTGACCACACTGAGCGCTCCAGTAGTGAAACAACAGTTGTAGAATTTAAATGCCCGGCGGACGCTGGCGCAAAGTGGGTAAACAACATTGTACCGCATTAAGAGCTGTACTAATCATCAAGATAAGAGCGTACAGGCGCACTCACGAGCGAAACTGTTCCAAAACATGACTTGGTCTAGCTTGGCTTAGATGGCACTAGCCCGTTTAATCAAGCTAAGCATTTTGTTTGAAATATCAACATGCACCCGTCTTGACCCCTTTCTTTGAAACAAACAAAAACTGCAAGCAGGTTTTCCCCTCTCGGAAACTCACTTTTGAATATGAACTTTAAAAAGAACCTAGTACCACTCTTCATTTCCGTTGACCGTGTGAATGCGGCCCATTTTCAACTACAAAACGACTTAAATGATATTTGATAATATAAACACGTTAATAATAATAATGCTTTGGAAATGTTTAGCCCACCAAATTTGAAAAATAAATGCAATTCTAAATTCCTAATTTTAAATAGCTGAGCTGACCCTTCGCACCACGTGATTGCAATGTGTTTATGTCTGGTGTGTGAGAGAACGCGTGTGATTCACGTGAGCGTGCGTGTTGGGTTCAGTTCGCGGCGCTTTGAGCCGATTCATGAAACTGGGTAAAGCGCCTATACAAACCTCATTATTATTATTATTATTAAGAGGGTGGGGGTGGGTGTTTGGGGGTTGAACGTCCTTTTCCACCACATACGGGTGATATCAAAGACGGGGCAACGATGAAAAAGCCAGCACAAATAATTGGCCCCAGCCGGGATATGAACTCACGACCCGAGCATTAGAAGTCCAACGCTCTACCATTCGGCCACCCCGGCTCCCCTATTATTATTATTATTAAGAAGAAGAAGAAGAAGAAGAGAAGAAGAAGAAGAGAACAAGAAGAAGAAGAAGAAGAAGAGAACAAGAAGAAGAAGAAGAAGAAGAAAAGAGAAGAAGAAGAAGAAGAGAACAAGAAGAAGAAGAAGAAGAACAACAACAACAAATCTCATTTATACAGCTCAATTCTTGAAAATACACCAACTCACTGCGTATTCACACAACACTGATTCATGTAACCGTAGTGCGTGCCGTCTTAGGATGTGTTCTATGTGCGTGTGAGTGATGTGTGAATGCGTAGAACGCATCCTAAAACAGCCGGCACCACGCTTACATGAATCAGTCGCAGGCAGGTTGAAACAGATAAGTTTTAAACTCTGGTATGAAATATGACAGAGTAGGTGGCTGTTTCACGCTAGCAGGCAGCGAGTTCCAGAATGTTGGGGTGGTAAACCGGAAACAACGCTCGCCAAAAGATTTCAAATTTCTGTTAGGAATTTTTGAGAAGCTTTTTCATTGGATGAGCGGAGGGTGCGCGACAGATTGTGGGTGCAGACAATTATCCCAATTGTTACACACAATAATAATAATAAATTGCTTTTATATAGCGCAGTATCTCAATAGATGCTGGCTCAGAGCGCTCTACAATTACACACACACACACACACACACACACACACACACACACACACACACACACACACACACACACACACACACACACACACACACACACACGCGCGCGCGCGCGCGCGCACGCACGCACGCACGCACGCACGCACGCACGCACGCACGCACGCACGCACACACACACACACACACACACACACACACACACACACACACACACACACACACACACACACACACACACACACACACACCACTTTCACAAAATACAGCTGGGATCTCGATAAAATGAGCTGGGGGGGGGGGAGAGTGGGGGAGGGGGTAGTAGTATTTACAGATGGATAGAGTTGTGCAAGCAACAAAGACCATTTCGCAGCTAATTAACTAAGAGGGAGAAAAGGCTGACTGGAAGAAGTGTATTACAATCTGAACACGTTGCACTCTTCTGCCTCTTGCCACAAACGGCCAACCATAACAAGAGTAGACCAGCGTTGTACATTATGCCATTCTGCAGAAGGGGAAAAAAACGTCTCAAATTTGTTTGCAAAAATTTCCTGACGCCTAACAAGAGATGAGTTTATCGGGGAAAATGTTTCCAATTTCTGGTTTCGCGTCACTGCTGGTAAAAGTCGACATTGCTTCCGACCAAATCTCTGTTTTTGATCGCAAACTAGGAAGAATACTAGATGTCATTGTCAGTTTCTTTATCAATCGTCTGGTCTTTTCCAGAGGGCGGGGGAGAGGAACGGGACGTGGGATGGTGGGAGGGGGTATCTGTCTCGCTCTGGTTTGGTTGGAAAGCAAAGAGAACTTGAAAAAGTATAACGGAGTGAAGTCAAACTGGTAAACAGCCTAATGCAATGACAACAAAAAAAGGCACGGGTGGGCGGGTGGGTGTTTGGGAGTTTAACGTCCTTTTCCACACATAAGGGTAATATCACAGACGGGGCAACGATGAAACAGCCAGCACAAATATTTGGCCACAGCCGGGATTCGAACTCACGACCCGAGCATTAGAAGTCCAACGCTCTACCATTCGGCCACCGCGGCTCCCCTAAAAAAAGGCACGGCTTCAACTCCTATAAATAAGATAAATACCATAACACACTCGTACACACACACACACACACACACACACACACACACACACACACACACACACACACACACACACACACACACACACCCCCACACACACACACACAGAGAATTCAAATCAAAGTAAACAATATAAAACCTGCATCAGTAACTTCGAACAATTACAGCATTACTCCATAACACCTATCTTGCAGCCTAAAGCAGAATACAGTCATTGCAATGACCGGCTGATTTAAACTGAAGTTAAAATGTATCAGGTACATGTTTTGAGATACAGACTAAGACATCAGGCTAAAGCTAGGCGGTCACGAACGGATCCAAGTTTGAGAATTAAGTTTTGCTGAGAATTCTAATTGGAATAAAGACCTGGCGCTGTTATGGATTTTCAGACAATTCATATCGATGCCAAAAGACACACAATATGTTTGAGTTAACACCATAGTGTTAGTGGTTAGCACTTCGGACCAAAGACCGGGAGACCAGAGAT
>JACVVK020000043.1:2222500-2235000 GCA_018292915.2 Batillaria attramentaria | reverse complement strand
CCAGCCCAGGAAGATCTTTTGGTCATTGCCCGCCCCATATTGATCAGAATCTGTTTGGTGACGGAACGACTCACATACGGACAGCCTTTATCATGTTAATAATGCTGTTATGAGTCGCCGAATGAGCAATAGTTTCCAACTCTTGCTCCCTGGGGGTGTGCGAGTCATCTGTTTCTTAAAGACAGGGGCAGTGACCAGAATTTGAGATTGTTGTAAAGGAATGGAGACTGTGACAGGCAATTTGTCGGCCGCTGTAGTACCTCAAGTTGGACACACCGGTTCTCACTTGAACACCGAAGTTAGGCAACGCTAGGACCGGTTAGTACTTGGATGGGTGATCGGCTGGGTATAGGCCGGGTGCTGCTGGCCCCGGTCCGGGCAGGAATTTGGCGTGGGATTTTTCCTCACTAAATCGAGTCAAAATTATGTGCAGACTCGCTTTCGGTGCCTGTTTCGGCCCGTGTACACACGCGTGCACGTACCATCAAGTATGCACGATAAAGATCCCAGTTCCATCATTCGAAAAAGAGTAGGCCGAAATGGCCGGTGGGTTGGAAATATAAACACACGCATGCAGGGAAAAAATGGGTGGCGCCGGTTCATGGCGACGCCTTTCACCAGGGAGAATCAGCCCGCATTTCCCCTACTACGGAAGTGGGACGAAGAAGAATTCCAATCCAAACCAATCCAATCCAATTTGGGTGAAGTACTCGTGATTTCTTTTCCTCTAAATTATCTCTGACGGTTCCGCCATTGTGGAAAGTCAGTCAAAGTATTGTTTACCGTCGGTTTTTGAGTATATTTGTGGGCCCAACACCATTAAAAAAATGGTATGTTTAAAATACACAGGAATTTACATACAAGGTCTTTTACGCACGGAAAAGGATCGCAATATTCTTCACAGTCTTTTATGATAGTTTGCAAAAATCTTACTTTTTGACCGGAAAAACTCCATTAATTTTTTTTTTCATTTGAAAGGCACAGCTGGTACCAGCGGTTTGACTGTTTTTCCCTCAGTGTCTATGTTTTACGTAGAGGATAATTACACAATGACTGGAACAACGCTTTACATGATTGAAGAAATGCCACGGTTCATAAAGACATCCTCTGAGCGCGACGGTCACACACACACACACACACACACACACACACACACACACACACACACACACACACACACACACACACACACGAACGCACGCACGCACGCAGACGAATGCAAACGCAAAAACACCACTAAAATTAAAAAAATAATAATAATAATAATTTATTAAAAAAACAGGGGAGAAAACTGCGGCGATCACTTATTTTCTTTGGGTTTATTTTAGATTATTATTATTATTATTATTTGGCAATAACACCTCTTCACAGACGCAAGGTGTTTTGCACCACAGCTCAATATCAACGCAGCACGTCATCACAGCACTACCTTGAAGCTATATGGGCTGACTGACCCCTTACGATCGTCCCTCGGTCATGCACACTGAAAACTACCAGAAACGCGTGATGACGGGACAGATTTCAAGATGGGCGGAGACACAGCGTGACGACGAATACAGTAAAACCTCGGCTCGTTTTCACTGCGTCAACATTGCGACGGCGCTGTGCGACTGACCCCCGGCTTCTGGCACAGATAATCCATATACAACCAATTTCCTTGGAGTCGCGCGTCCTCAAAAGCCCCCATTGACAACGGCGCCTGCTCCTCTCTCTCTCTCTCTCTCTCTCTCTCTCTGTATGTGTGTGTGTGTGTGTGTGTGTGTGTGTGTGTGTGGCCGCCGTGGTGTTGGCTGTGACGCTATCGTGTGAAGTGGTTGCGGTATTTTTCTCTCACCCTATAAGCTGTTTATGTTGGCTGGTTGTCTGGTTGGTTGGATGGTTTGGGTGGATGGTTATAACGTCCCCGGCCACAGGAGTGGTGATACAGTCGGGGGGGGAAAATCCAGTACAGTTTTGCATTTGTTTTGTTGTTGTTGCTTTTTTTTTTTTTTTTGGCTTTTTTGTGGCTTTTATTTTCTGTTGTTGTTTTTGCTTTCGTTGTTCTTGTTCTTGTTCTTGTCGTTGTTGCTTCAAGCCGGGATTTGAATTAAAGGCCTAAAGGTGTATCAACTCGGTTTCTTTAGGGTAGCTTGCGAGTCTGGACATATAACGAATAATAAGAAGTAAGAAGGTTCGGATGGGGGGGGGGGTAGTGTGAGGGAGGAGGGGAGGCGTATCCGTCTTTAAAAAAAACCCAAAGAAAAAAAAAACAAAAACAAAAACAAAATGTAAAATTACAACAACAAAAAACATGTGAAGCAACACCACTATTTGTCTGGAAACAAGAAGCTGCCCAAAGTGTGCCAATATGATAAAACATCAATACATTGTGATTAGTCCCACGAATGCTTCAAGTTTACAGGACTTCACACAGATGGTCCAGACCTGGTCAGGATAGCTGGGTGTCGTGTGAATGAATGAACCCACGTCTAGGGCTCCTTCTACATCAGATGTGTACTCCGTATAGCAAGGGTCAGATGGGAAGATCCAGCATCTGACAATAGCTGTTCTACCTCTCCCCAACCCCCACCCCCACCCCCTTTGTTCCCTGTGAAAACAGTATCACACCCTCCAGTCCCCCCCCTCCCCCGACACACCCCTACCCTTTCTCAAAGTCGACCCCCATGTAATTCTGCCCCCCAACAAACGTAGAAGCGAACTGTTTTATTTTCCTCTCATTCAGCCTCGAAGTCATAACCCCCAACACGTTTCCAAGCGGCCGCGATGTTTACACAGAGTCGGGTAGATTTCTATCCTGTGTGCGGGTGGCGGAGGCGCATGTACCCGGAATTCAAACGCCAGTAAGAGACAGGAGTGTCAGGCTTGAAGGGAACAATCGCCTTAATACGTTCGCGGTTTATGGCAGGAGTGGACCAAATCAAAGCTGTCTACCTTCTGTAATAGCTTCAAAGTGAGTCAGAGACCACATGCTATCGTCTGTGTGAGTGGCTTCCATTAACTCAATTCCTACCAAGTAAGTTTAGGGTCATGCACCAGTGGCCTCACAACAACAACAACAACAAAATCATAACTATGTCTGCTTAGAGATAAATTTGGGTTAATGGGAGTGCTGCACTTTGATTATACTCGTGTTTGCTGCAATAAGAGCCGTCAAGGAACCGTTACTCTTGCTTCATGTTTGCAAACAGGGCCAAAACCAGAAAAGAGTCCAAAAAGTGGGATACTCGGGCGCGGTACGAAATGTGTTAACGGGGTTGCCGTAATCCTGGGGAAAATGTTTTGGGATGTTTGTGTAAGATTTAATTTTCTCATGCCTTCAGAAATGCGTTTCAATAATTAATTGTTGGGACACTCCTAACAGAAAGCGACCTAACATTCTGGGGCAAACGGATGAAGTTGTTGGGGTGTTTTGGTGGTTGTTGTTGTTGGGAGTTTTTTTGGTAGTTGTTGTTGTTTTGTTGTTGTTGTTTTGTTGTTGTTGTTGTTGTTTTGTTTTCTTTTTGTCTGGTGTGTTGGGTTTTTTGTGGGGTTTTTTTCCTTGCTGTTTTATGCTCTCTCTCTCTCTCTCTCTCTTTCTCTGCCCCTCCCCCCGCCCCCCACCCCTGCTTCAACCCCTCCCCCAACCCCCTACCCCGACCTTCCTAGAATTTCCTATTTATGCCCTATGGTTGTTTGGTTTTGTTACTGACGATACCTTTATGCATTCCGGTAGATATTCTTCAAAGGTTTCCCAGCTTGTTCCTCCCTGTACCTGTCACATTCCGACTCTACCGTCTAGTTTTCTTCTGACGCGTGTCGGGAGGGTATCCCGTCGGTTTGGGTCCATCCTGCTGGTGCCGCCTCACCAAGATGCGCATGATTTCATTCTGCTCCTAACCTTGCATCTAATAATAATAATGAGGATTTGTCTGGCGCCCAACCTCCTGCTGGAGCTCTGGGAGCCTCACAATAACTAGTATAGTGGCAGTACATACACATGAGATACATTACACATTACATACACATGAGATACAATTGAAAAATACATTACACATTGCATATACATATATGAAATAGACGTCACATACACGTTACATACACACAGCTTTGATACATCTTAACATGACATCGTAAAATGACAATGATGGTGACAGTGAAGGTAAGAAGTTAGTCTGTATAATACAGCCGGAAGAAATAGGATTTCAAAGCGGTTTTAAAAGAGTCCGTTCACTCTGCATGGCGAACATGGCAAGGCAGGCTGTTCCAAGTGACTGGACCGTAGTAGAGCAATGCTCGCTGACCCAGTGTTTTTTATTTAACCTGTGGAATGCATAGGATGCGGGTGTCAGCGGAGGATCTGAGTTGTCTGGACGGTGTGTACAGCTGCAGCAGAGAGGAAAGATATGAAGGACAGGAGGCAGTGATGCAGTTATAGCATATAGTAGCGACTTTATACTGAAGAGAATATGGCTGCATGTAGGAGAAGGATGGGGTGGCCGGGGAAGTGTTTTGGAGTTTAACTCTTAAAAGCCCACGCTATAATCGCAATTTTATTTGAAATCTTCAGAACACTTGAAGCCACTTCAAACTACCATACGAAATCTGCACCGACCTTGGGTCCAGTAGGGAAGGCCCACATCTTGCGTAGTAGTGGCTCATACTGGTGTTCAGCGGCTTGTTCTATTTAACAGGTCGTCATACAGTGGGCAGGGGGTGGTCGGGAACGGGCTCTTAAGAGTTAAAAAATATCAACGTCCTTTTCCACCACATATGGGTGATATTAAAGACGGGGCAGCGAGAAAAAGGCCAGCACAAATATTTAAATTGTCGAGAATTACATTTAAACCTCTGCACCGCAAAACAAAGAACTGAACCGTTGATCCTCTCGTGTTTGTCGCTGATAAAAATCGCGAACCATAGTGCATCAGTTTTGGAAAGCCTCGTGCTTCATTTTTTTTTTAACTACTTCATTATCCCTTTCGGGAAATTCGGGCTGCTTCCCCTGGGGAAACCGCGTCGCCGCGGTGCAGCGCCACCCAATACCTATTCCATTTTTTAAAATCATTTTTGGCTGGGGGGAGGAAAGCAGGATAACCCAACGCTTCATCGCCGTGATATTGGTGACGGCCGTTCAGTAGCGCAGCGGCTGAGTTCGACGCGCTACCTGTTAGACCACCGCTCATCCCCATCTTGTAGAGCTTGTCCTGCATGAATGAGTATTCCCTGTTCGGGTGTTGTTTGTTTGTTTGTTTGTTTGTTTGTTTGTTTGTTTGTTTGTTTGTTTGTTTGTTTGTTTGTTTGCCTTGGACTGTATTATGACCGCACATGCACATGGCGTTTCCGTCCAGAGGCCACTGGACTTCTTTTTTTAAAGCCATAAAGTGTTTTACTGGTCGTCGCCTCGCTAATAATCTAGTGATCTCTTTAATATATTTATGTATTTGAAAGGGGAAATCAACTCTCAATGCTGGGTTTGAACAAATAGGTTTTGTGAATTTTTCTATACAAATGCGATGCAAGGCGATTTTATCTGGATAAGAATCATAAACTGAAAGATATCCAGCCTCAAAATTTACCTTAAAAAAAAAAAAAAAAACGAAAATGCTATGCATATCTTCGTGGAATAGCTCAAACAGTTTTTTTTTTTTTATCAACATAGTTTGCATTTTCAAGGAATCGAATTTTTTTAAAAATTCAGAACACAGCTTTTACCCGTCCATGACACGTAGTACATAGTGCTGCCAGATGCCTATACTATTTTCAGACCTACTCTTGTCAAAATCTACTCACAGGCTGTCAAAGGGATAAGCAACCTTCACATTAGATAATTATAATATTAGAGGAGGTGTACCTGTCGATTCCAAGATAACCCTCTGTTTCTGAAATCAGTGCATTCCGTTGGTGTTGTTTTTTTCCTTCCCTTACTTTTTTTTTTTTTTTTTTAGCAAACACAAAAATATTTTCACATCCTGTTTTCAAGTACCCATTTTAAAAAGAGTCGTCTGCCATGAACAAGGGTCGAGAACTCTGCAATCTAACAATGCTGTCATTGACAAGAAACACTGCCGTTAAATTTGGTGTGTAATATGTTGTATATTAAACTAAACATATGCTTATTATGCTTAACATAATTCCTACCAAGTAAGTTTGAGGTTGTGCACCGCTGGCCTCACTAAAAACAAACCAGATCATAATCTGCATGGAATTATATCTGGCTTAGGGCGAGTGTTTCACTTTGATTATACTCGTGTTTGCTGCAGTAAGAGCCGTCAAGGAACCGTTAATCTTGCCTGATTTTCGCATACAGGGTTAACACCGAAAAACGTGGGATAATCGTGCGCGGTACGAAGTGTGTTAATTGGTTGGTTATGTAGATGGGGCATGGAGGGAAACGCCAGAAATGCCAGCAAACGTTTTGGGCTCCCAGCCAGGATTCGAACTCACGACCGGAGCAACGACAGCCCAGGGCCCGCATGTAAAAGTCAGGGTTAGGGGGTTTAGCCCCGGGTTAGAGTCTAACCTCGAACTAAATAGCTCTAGGGTTAAATTTTCTTCCTTTTGTTTTCTTTTTGTTGTTGTTGTTGTTGTTGTTTTAAATCAGGAAGCGGGTCCATTCCACCATGGTGCCTAAGTCGTTACAGAAGGATTTTTGTCTAGACGTCTTTCTTTCTTCGCTTCCTTTTTTTAATTTAATTTTGTTTTAGGGTTTCTTTTGTCCTAGTCTGGGTTAGGCCCGTAGCCGTGGGTTAAATTAACCTTGAGTTTTACATACGGGCCCACCTCTCTCTCAGCTCGATTATCCCGGCTCCCCACGCTAATGTTAAACATTTTCTAAACAAACCGTAAAAACAAATGTTAGGCAAAAAAAGTGAGTGGAAGGGAAAGGGTTACGTCAGGACACAACAGGCTAGTCCCAGAAGTTGCCGATGCGAACTGCAACACAAGAGTGTCACTCCCGCCAACCGGTGACAACTTGTCCCACTCGGACCTGACACAACACGAGTGAGCGATCACCGGCCACTTGGTGGGCTGTCCAAGAAATTAAGCTGAACGGTTTGACATCCACACCTTTGAAAAGGACGGCAAGCTTAATTTGTCAAACTAGCCAGGCTTCGCTGGCGGACAGTCCGCGGCAAGCGAACCGTGTGCTTGTTGCCTTACACTCCCGTGCGTCGGTTCTTGTGTTGAAGGGACAGCTATGCTTGGTGAATCGGGGAATCGGAGGCCCGTTCCTAATGGCTAATAGTTGTGTTAATTTAGAGTCCGACATCAATGTTTTTCATGCCTTGTCAAGCGTTGAAGAGAACGCCCGAGGGGGGATCGCTTTCACACAAACGGCGAGAGGTTTTGTTTTTACAAGTCACTCCCCCTTGCCACCCACCCTTTCCCCCTCCTTCACTCACCCCGCTCCCCGGCACCCGAAAGGGTTTTGTATACCCCTCCGAAGGTATTTGCTACCAGCTGAGCAGAACAGCGGCCGACAGACCGCCTTTGCTTGAAGTGCGTAGTTCTTCCACTGATCCTGATTCCGTTTGATGGCAAAGGTGACGGACGGAGGTAGATTTGGCAGTGGCCGAGACGAGAAAGTGTGAAAAGGTAGAGGGCATGTTGATTTCTGTAGGGTTTGCCACACACAGGTACAGTTTTGTGGGATGGGAGCTGCGCAGAGATTGATTGCCTGTTCTCGATATCAGCTACATTGCTCGTTGGATATTAGAAAAGGGAGCTGGCGATTGGCAGATGCAGCGAGCAGGGTCGGGGGTTATTGCAACATATAGCACCCTTAATCTGCATCAAGAGCCCTTCCTTCTGCTGTGTAACCAGCTTGATTATCTTGAGAGAGGTGGGCGGGGCCAAGAACCGCTCCTCCCCCTTTGTCCAGAACCCTCCTTGACTTCACCCCCTCCTTTTGTATTTTCGCAGCACCCCTCTCCCCCGCTCCCTCCTCCTCTCTGCTCAGTCCCCCCCCCCTACGCCCTTAACCCACCCACTTACTTTCCTTTCCTCGTGGTCTCGTGTCTGTACACCCCACACCGCGGAGTGTCGGAGATTTTTACCCTGGAGGTTTTACACCCACCTAGTGCCGGAGCTCTGTCTCAGTTCACGTCTGTCTGATCGTCCAACTCCGCGAAGCAAGCAAGTGGTTGACGCAGTGTCGTGTCTTCCGTACCGCTCTTACCAGGTCTGCTGAACCTTACCTGAACCCTTTACTGTTGGTTAAGGTTGTCTGCACGTAGCACGGCCTTGTCGTACTGTCTGTGTCTGTAACAAGACTGTTGACACCTGCTCCGCTACCGGACGTCTCTACTGGTCTGCCCCAAAAACAGATTCATAGTTTTGCCGAAGGACTTTTACCTGCTTGTTGCTGGATGGGCTGCTGCTACTGCTCGTGGTTGGGAAATGGAAACCAACCCTAAATCCAGCTAAATCATTTTCTTGAGGTGATGACAAACTAGTGATGTCTTCGATTGGAAATATGTGTCCTCTTCAATTCTGATGGGATCTTTTGCGGCAGGACATCGTAATCGGAGACCAATCGTTTTGGGACCTTTTGTTTTTCAGCTGGTCCTGTCTGAGTGAGATGTTCAAGCTGGTGTACCTAGATTGCGCAGATTCCATTCCTTTTTCTCGCCTTTGGATTTCCACTGCGATCCCTGTTAGTTTTTCTTCGTAATCATCTGCAGAAAACGTTCGAGTTGAGGTGTGTCCGCAGAAAGACAGACAGCTCGAAGGTTTCAGAGCGTCTTTGCGTGGCGTTTTTTTTTTTTTTTTTTTTTTCTCGTATCACTAGACTGTCTTCTGCTTTTGAAGTTTACTGTCACAAAGGTATTGGTTTGACCGCTGAAGTAACTGTCTCCCTCACTGCAGGTGCAAGAAAAAGCAGAACTTGCAACACACAGGCGAAGAACTTGCAACACAGAGACAGAAAGGAGTGCTTGCAAGGTGCCTAAATACGGGAAGTTTTCTTTTTGTTGTTTTTTAACCTTCAGTGTGTGCGAATAATACAGTGTAAATAGAATTCAAGATACAAAGAGTGCCCTCGTCTGCTTCAAGTTTCAGTGGAATTTTGCTACCTTGTGCAGATGCGGCGATTAAAAAAAAACATAAAATAAACAAGTGAACAGAGTATCCTTTGAAGAGGATACCTCCACACAAAAATATACCCACACCAAAGACATACTCGCTTCCTGAGGCGCTCACGTACAAACTGTGCGGACTTGTTTTCTGGAATCCGCGTGGTATTCCGACCACGTGTTTCGTCTGGAGGGCAAACTATGTGTACGCTGCCGTCGTCTGACAGTCGTATGATGTATTCAGCTGTGTCGTATGGCGTAAGTTGGCAGAAATAGCCACACTCCACTAATCATCCCCATTATAACCCTGCCGCCCTCCAACCCTAAAAAGACAGTATATACCGCCAGTGTGACAACATGCATGTGATATACACTGTGCGCCAAGCCTTGCTCTGATTTATGACCCCCAAGCCTGAAGCAATTAAAGAAGTTGTCCATTTTACACTTGAGAATTTTCTGCGGTTTTTCTTTTGACATTGCACTTTCCGCATGAATGTAGCGGGGGGTACGAGTTTAACTAGAAGAGAAAAAGCTGACAACAGTGGTGTCTATACAAATGTCTGCGTACGTGACCCGTGAAATGATTTCAATGAGTAGGAAAAGTGTCAATTTCATGAAGAATCTGGAAGCTGTTTGAAGATTTGTTCTTGTCTGAGACGAAGAAAGCGGTCAGTTCCTTTGGCCTGCTGGAACAGTTCTTGTTTGTAAGCGACCCGAGCAATTAGAGTGATCCTTACGGCGAGATTCCACCCACTCGCTGTTTTCTCTGAGAGAGAATTTATCACTTCTGTCTACCTGTGTTGTCTGGTCTTGCTTCAGACACTTACAGGCAACTACAAGCCCAAGCATCTGATATTAGCAGATCTGTTTGGTGTCCTGCTGCGTTGTTCGGAGATAACTTTGTAGGGTGCATTTGGGATATCTTTTCCCTGGCACCACTTTGCCCATACTCTCGCAGTGACAAGCAAAACCGGGGGTAGGGGGATATCTGAAATCGTCAGGATAAATTCATACTGTTTGCAAGATTGTGGAGAAACGGAAACTCACCCTGAGAAGAGACCTAACTTTAAAGCAGAGAAGCAAAAGTAACTTGTGGACCTGCGGTTTTACTCTACACTACACTACACTACAGTACGAGGCCACTACTGATGTTTGTTTGACCAGCGGCTTCAGACCACAAGGACAGCCACGCAGTGAAGGCCACGTCGTCACGGTTTGGAACCCCAGAGCTCATGAGAAAAGTGTTTACCATTCAATCACTGGCAAGACTCTGAAAAGATCCACCAATTTGTGTCAGCCCACGAGACTGGCGAAGATAATACAAATATGAAAACAAACATCGAGACATCATGTTTATAACAACGGTGTCTTCAAGGTGACTGGACGGAATCAGGCTACTAGTGTCTAGCCCATAGACATCCAGATCAGCAGTCCTATCCCTGGAACTGATCTGCTATCACTTGACATTGTTTTAGCAAGGACAATTTTAACAACAGAACAGCACAAGTTGTTGCTATTATAATTTCGGCGCACCTAAGGCTGTTTTTAGTAAGGACAACGTTGACAAGTCCAAGCTGTTGACTGCCCCAAAACTGTGTCACTCAAGAGGTTTTCATGGACGCCAGGCATCGGAGTTCGCGGAAGCGGCTGAGGGAGAGAGGTTAGCTCGACACTATGAGCCCAAGGACGAGAGCTCGATCCCAATCCAGTGTTGCGTCTGGGTCAGTACCTAGCTGGACGTTCGGCCCTCAAGGTCACGGATATGAAGGTCACGGGTCAAGGTCGAGGTCAAGGTCGCCCCTGCGGCCTCTGTCCAACCCGTGTCTGTTGCTCCTGGTGCTGCAGCTGCTCAGCTTCATCTGTCTGGGACAGGCATCGGCCACGTGGTGGTGAGTGTCCTCGCTATGTTGCAGATCGTGTGTAGAATTTATGTCCATCAGTTGTGCAGATGTCGTAACACTCCTGCGTCCGCCTTCTGTCGTCTGGTGGGCGGGTTTATGGTCAAGAGCTTTTTCCTCTTTCTGCCACTCTTGTGCAAACACAATCTGTAACTGACGAAGAAACATGAATAGTGGGAGAGCGTTGGACCGTCAATGCTCGGGTCGTGAGTTCAAATCCCGGCTGTGGCCGCATATTTGTGCCGGCCTTTTTTCTCGTTGCCCCGTCTTCAATATCACCCATAAGTAGTGGAAAATGACGTTTAACTCCCAAACACCCACCCCTGTTTGTATTGCCAGCTCCCTACTGGGGCCACAATAATCCAAAACTATTCACACCGTTCGTTGATTGAGAAAACTTAGGCGTTTTCCCCTATTCTTGCAAAATAGCGCGAGAGGGGTGGAAGGGTGGGTAAGCAAATGCTTTGGGGTTTAATGCAAATAGAAGAGCGTGTAGTGTGTTTTATGTGATAGTCTTATCAACACGCTTAATCATAATTATGCTGTAACCAAAGACTGTTTTTGTCTATCTTCGTGTACCCGCCTCTTTATACACACGGACCAAATATTTGTGCTGGCCTTTTTCTCGTTACCCCGTCTTTGATAATACCCTTAAGTGGTGGAAAAGGACGTTAAACTCCCACTCACCCACTCATCCGTTTATTTACACAGACAGACAGACAGATTCCCAGTTTCCTCACAATCCACCTGTTCGTTCCACACAGGTGAAGTGAGCACATTCTCTCTCTCTCTCTCTCTCTCTCTCTCTCTCTCTCTCTCTCACCTGCCCTTGTGTGAGTTTGACCACTACCCAAGGCAGGAGTAAAACTTGTGCTTACTTCAAACCGGTGCCCGTTTCCTCGGAAGTGAGTCTGTTTGTCTAACTTGTCCATCACAGCCAAGGATAAGTCAAATGTGGCCGACCTGGCAGTCTGACTGGATTGAATAGTGTGCAGCTGGACTGTTCAGTTAGGGCAGCTGTCCCCTCCCGCTGTAACCTGCCCATTTGGGCCGTCTCCAATCATCTTGTGGCTTGGGGCGTAAACGTGTCTATGTTCGTAAAGAGTTCTCGTGGGAGAACTCTTTACAAAGCTCTCATGAATAGATGTTCCTTTTCTCTGTTGCAACCGTTTCCGTGACTTTGCGGCTTCCAGTAGTAGAGAAACTTGACATTCCGTGACTTTGCGGCTTCCAGTAGTAGAGAAACTTGACATTCCGTGACTTTGCGGCTTCCAGTAGTAGAGAAACTTGACATTCCGTGACTTTGCGGCTTCCAGTAGTAGAGAAACTTGACATTCCGTGACTTTGCGGCTTCCAGTAGTAGAGAAACTTGACATTCCGTGACTTTGCGGCTTCCAGTAGTAGAGAAACTTGACATTCCGTGACTTTGCGGCTTCCAGTAGTAGAGAAACTTGACATTCCGTGACTTTGCGGCTTCCAGTAGTAGAGAAACTTGACATTCTTTGGCCTAACGCTTCCACACCTCAGACTCAGACTCAGATTTGATTGT
>JACVVK020000043.1:2210000-2217500 GCA_018292915.2 Batillaria attramentaria | reverse complement strand
CTCGGCAATGACATGGAGGTTCTCAAAGTTCTGAACCCTGAAAACGGACTCAAAATGTGATGGGCCTCGACAAACGCTGGACAACAGTCGCGCAACCACTTTTGAGAAATTTTAGCGACTCTGTCTGAATGCACATAGCTTATAAACATGTTAAAAACGAGCATATAGTACAAGTAAACTGTTCCGGCATGATTCCTGGGTCACGCTTTACCGGCCCTTTTCTCAAAATGGCCGCTTTTCAACTTCAAGTTTTGAACAAACATATCTCAGGTCTACACCACGTTAAGAAATGATGTTAATATCAAAAGGAAGTTTATTTTCTGCACTTTATTTTAAAGTGAAACTAATTCCATATTCCTAAAATCACCCCGTGTCCGCCTTTTGTGGGAACCTATTACAAATTGACACGTTCCGGCTATTAGGTTTTCTAAACTTTATGCAGACCTGTTTGCAGACTACCATTCAAGTCACCACCACCACCACCAACACCACCACCAAACCTTCAACCCCCCCCCTTCCCCCATCCCCTTCTACCCAGTCAGCGTTGGAGAATGAATGTGGAGAGTCATTTCCCTTCTCGGTGGCAGCCATTCTGCGAGTCCTCCCAAGGGGAATAATTGATAATATGAATACACTCGTGCCGCTCTTCTCTGCGAGGAGGTAAAGTTTGTTTTACGCGGGGGTTCCTCCCCGGAGGCAGTTCATGCTTCACTCCCTCTTTTTGGGCGGGCTGCGCTAAGGGGGGAAACTTTGTGTGAGGTACCAATTAATTAATAACACTCAGCTGGTCTCAGTGTTAATGTGAAGGTAAACTTATTAATAACACACAAGAGGCTTTGGGAGGCCTATACGAAGGTCTAGAAGATTTTTTTTTCCAGTACAGCTCAGTCGATTGCCGGTCGAGTATTGCCACGAGATCTCAGTTTTGCCACCTGGTCTTTCTTTTATCGTTCGGTCTTTTGCCACCTAGATCTTGCACTTGATCTTTTGCCATTCGGTCTTTTGTTACTCGGTCTTTTGCAATTCGACCTTTTGGCACCAGGTGATTATTTACCATTCGGGCTTTTGCCATCTCGTCTTTTGCCACTCTGTCATTTGCCATTCGGTCTCAGTCTTGCCTTCTCTTACATTCCGGCCTTTTGCCACTCGATCTTTTGCCACTCCAGATTTTTGCAGAGTAGCAGGTCAATCCATCTACCACTTCTAAAGTCGCTGAAGGCTCTGTGTGTGTGTGTGTGTGTGTGTGTGTGTGTGTGTGTGTGTGTGTGTGTGTGTGTGTGTGTGTGTGTGTGTGTGCGCGTGTGTGTTTAATCTGTAAACATCTCTGATAATTTGAACAAACTGCGTAATTTGCTGGTGATTAGGCCAGAGGGTCAAATTAATTATTCCAAAAACATCAGGTTGACACGAGATTTTTTTTTTACATTTTTCGCCATTGGTGGGATCTTACCTATGAATATTTTAAACATCTCAAGTTTAACACGAGCAAACCCATGTGAAGTATCCATAATTATTCACACTTCTCTTTTTCTGTCCCGTTTCCGTATGCGAAATACAGTGTTCTTTGCCTTGTACCAGTCATCGTTTGCATGACAAATGAACACTCGGAGTTAAGAATGGCTGTGTCTGTCTGCGTATGCCGTTGTGTCATACTCATACTGAACTGAGTTGTGTGTTGTCACTCAAATTTGTACATAGACAGCTCAAGATTACATTGTTTGTCAAGGAGTCCCACATGGTGCGAAGAATTTTTCCCTCTCGTACGTGGCACCGTTCATTCGGGCCGATCGTTGGGGGTTCTTCCCGGGTACTCCGGCTTCCTCCCCCTCTGCTTTGGAAATGTTCAGCCCACAAAATTTGAAAATAAATGCAGTTTTAAATTTCGAAACTTAAATAGCTGAGCCGACCTTTCGCACCACGTGATTGTAATGTGTTCATGTCCAGTGTGTGAGAGAATGCGTGTGATTCACGTGAGTGTGCGTGTTGGGCTCAGCTCGCGGCGCTTTGCGCCAGTTAAGGAAGATGGGTAAAGCACACACACAATACACAATTATTATGTCATTAACAAATATGAGAATGAAGAGTCAGTGGGTGCGATCCCAGCCGTGATATGTGACACTGATTTTCCCTGGTGTCCGGGCTGCTTGTCGTAGGTTTCTCTGCGGGTTCCCCGGCTTTATTTCCTCAGCAAAATTTAGAATTAGGTAGGTTGCTCTCCATCTCTGCACCGTACCTCCAGCTGGGGGGAAGAAGGCGTGGGGAGGGGGTTGGGTTGGGAGTTTAATGTCGTTTTCCATCACGTAAGGGTGATATCAAAGACGGGGCAACGAGAAAAAGTATTCGGCCCCAGCCGGGATTCGAACTCATGACCGAAGCATTGAGAATCCAACGCTGTACCATTCGGCTATCCCGGCTCCCCCGCTGGGGAAAGAAGCCTGAATTTCCCCTGAAGAGACAATAACGTACCAAAAAGTAGTTAAACATAAGATAAGACAGGATAACATAGGATAAAATATTTACTTGGCATTCAGTTAGTGTATGAAATACTTTTGCTTACTACACATACGATTGGTGGACATAGTAATTATAAGGGAATCGGAATAGTCGACCTGATAAAACTTTGCACTTTTAATCTTCGGGGCCTTGAGTTCGATTCCTGGTTGCGAGGGTGGATGGGTGGGCGTCTGGGAGTTTAACGTCCTTTTCCACCACGTAAGGGTGATCTCAAAGACGGGACAACGAGAAAAAGTCCAGCACAAATATTTGGCCCCAGCTGGGATTCGAACTCACGACCCGAGCATTGAGAGTCCAACACTCTACCGTTCGGCAATCCTGGCTGCGAGCCGAAACATTTCCTGCAGTTTTCCGCGATGCCCCGTCTTTGATATCACCCTTATGTGGTGGGGCGAGTAAAACTTTAAACCTTCAACCAATCAACCAACCAACCAAGCAAGTGAAGGACACAAAACTGTAGTACATTAGGGCAGTCCACTGGCGTATACTCGGGACCCATGCTCGTTGACACATCTCGCGTGCACCTGAAACATTTGCACCAGCTCCAACTTTCCGAGGTGTCAAAATTGGTGACGTGACCAGGTCACGTGGCGGAGTGTCCCGTATGTCACGGACCCGGTCCGGGGCTAATAGCCTTACGTGACGAGCTAACGTGTCCCGTTCGGGTTATTAAAGTGTCACAGAGGCCCAGTGTGACCCTCCGCCTGCCACGGACATGTAATTGCGTCACCGCGGCTGACTGCGTAATAATTCTTGTGTGACGCGCCGCACAACGTGTAGCGGCTTGTTTCTGCCTTGTTGTTTTGTCGGGGAGGCTAATCTTCCACCTATTTTTATCATTATAGTTTGTCTGCTTTTGCTGCTGTGGCTTTCCTTGTACACCGCCTTCCATCCCCATCCCCACCCCCACCCCACCCTATCCCACTCTCCAACGACCCAGGGGGAGCCGGGGTGGTCGAAAGGTAGAGCGTTGGACTTCTAATGCTCGGGTCGTGAGTTCGATCCCGGCTGGGGCCAAATATTTGTGCTGGCTTTTTCATCGTTGCCCCGTCTTTGATATCACCCTATGTGGTGGAAAAGGACGTTAAACCGCCAAACACCCACCCACCCACCCTACAATATATCCTTGGAGGTTTCTTCTATATGCGGTTAGTATTTATCTTTGTTCTACCTAGTTCTAATTGCTATTTGTTTTCTACGCTTTTTTGTAATCGGGAGTTCGAGAAATTAGCATGAAGGCGCAGCGTCTCCTGCATGTCCTGGGTTTATACCGCCCCGTAGACCAGTTTGCATCCTTTGTCCAAACACACTTTGTTTTTTTTTCGAGTAGTGCAGGCACACTCAGCCGCGAATTAGTCTTTGTGGCTTGCGCGGCTTTAAAAACTCACTCACTCACACCTGTCTGTCCTTAAAATGTCTGTAAACGTGTAGTCTCCACGTGCATAGAGTTAGTTAGTTAGTTAGTTAGTTAGTTAGTTAGTTAGTTAGTTAGTTAGTTAGTTAGTTGTGCTTAACGCCGCGCAAGCAACAAAGACTATTTCGCGTCCATGTGCAGACAGGGAGGAAAAGTGAGAGGCATGAAATGAAATGAAATTTCTCATGGATAAAAGATTAGAGACGAGTAGTAATAGTACGTTAAGGTGAAGAAGTGGAAGAAGCAATAAAACAAATTTTGTTGTTCTTTCGTCGTTGGTAATTGTCATCATATTCAGTATCATCAATAATAATAATAATATGGCCTGTAGGATATTCTTGAGTAACATATTAAATTATGATAATAACATTATTAATAATAACAAAGCAAGGTTAAAGAAAGTGGAAAAAAAGAAACTTTAGTCTTATAGTTTAAACCTTCGACCTGATGATGATGAGTATGATGTCGATGATAATAATGATGATGATGATGATGATGATGATGATGATGACGACAACGACGATGATGATGACGATGAAGATGATGATGATGAAGCAGTAGTAGTACATGTAGCAGTATAGTGAAGAATTGCAAGTCCAGCCATAAACCCACACATCCAACAGCGGCCGGTGAACAAAGATAAAAAGACGAGATCGTCACTGGCGACCTGACACAGGGTACGTCCCCTCCCTGTCCTGCAATTTGCCTCCTGTCAGTCACACGCCCCGCGACAGCTGTATCAGATGTCGGTTAATAACGACAAGTGTTCACCCGTTCCCCTCCTTGCTACCCGCCCCGAGTCAGCAGGCTGGAAACCCACACCTCCACTGTCAACAGGTAGGTGGGGTAGGTGGCCAGCGAATTAACCTCCTCCTGTTACATACACGCTGTTTAGGTATGTAGCCGTTTGGGGGTATGCCCGGGGAGTCGGGATGGCCGAATGGTAGAGCGTTGGATTCTCAATGCTCGGGTCGTAAGTTTGAATCCCGGCTGGGGCCAAATATTTGTGCTGGCTTATTTTTTTTTTCTTTTTCTCCTTGCCCCGTCTTTGAGGTCACCCTTGCGTGGTGGAAAAGGACGTTAAACTCACACACACACACACACACACACACACACACACACACACACACACACACACACCTTTGACCTTCCAGCAGGAGCACGAGACAGGTGACATCGAATAGATATCTATAGTCATTTGGTAAAATGGCGGCTGGGGACAAAGAATTATTTGTGCTGGCTTTTTCATCGCTGCCCCGTCTTTCACATCACCCGTATGTGGTGGAAAAGGACGTTAAACTCGCAGACACCCACCCACTCTTGGTAAAATGGCGTAAACTTCATGGATCTGTGATTCGCTGACTTACTTCGTTTATTTTGCCATTTGACGGCACAAATAGGACGTGCACAAGTTAGTACTCTGCTCTATTATTCAGTTTTGGCGTCCCGTACGTGGTGGAAAAGGACGTTAAACTCCCAAACACCCACCCCCCACCCCCAGTTTTGGCGTAACGTCTGAGATTATAATATTTAATGACAGTAGTAATAACGATCATCTTGAGAACTCGATCGTCCCACATAACACAATTACGGTGTTATGGTTATTTGTTCGTATTTCCTCAGACTGTTTTTCTGTGGGGGAGTTGGACAAACTCCTGGCCATTTCTGTTTCAGATTTTTCAATTCAATTTTTCAAAATACTTTATTGTCTGTTTAAGAGAGACTCTAAAAACAGAAAATCTTCTTTGGACTCACATGATGCTCTGTCACAGATAAAATAAAATGCAGTCATTGAAGATCTTGATACAAAAACAAAATAGGGTTACACGTTAAGGTCAAACAAACTTCAGAACAGTATACCATACTCTAACGCTTACCATATTCATCCAAAGGTGAAATAACTCCTGAGTTACATAAATCATAAATTAATCAATCAGAAAAGTTATTTGTCATTAGACACAAGATTCGCTAGGACAGAGTAGTGTCATTCGAGCACGAGCAACAACAATTAGAACGAAAAAAAAAAATGCAATTTACCGCAAAACTGACAATGTGCTCAGTTATGTCAGTAGGCCTGTCCTCTCCTGTCCTTGGCTGTCAAAAGCTGAGGCTTACTTTCTGCTGTCAAGTCGGAGTCGTCGCAAATTGGACAGGCACTGATGCATATGACACCTTGTGTGCCCCGCATTATACGACTATTAGATGATTTGCATATGCAATAACATAATACGTCTTTATTAGATGCTAACAGAGAGATTGCCTCAGCGTCTTAGTGTTCACATTTTCTGCTCGAAATGCATCGCAAGAACGGCGCTCGGTGTTTCGTTGACAGGACGTCCACACGGTGAAAATTAGCGACGATTAACGTAGTCAATTTTCATACCACAGACCCGGTCTTTGGGCCTACAAGAATGACGATGAAGTGTGCGAGATGGGGGGAGGGGGGGGGGCGGCGGGGGGTTGTGGTGGGTTGGGGGAGCGCGGTGGGGAGGATGGAGGGTACTGGAGTGGGGGGGGGGGAGGAAGGGTAGTTCAAGGTGTGAACACATCTATCTTTGGCCGAGACATTGTAAAAGACCCTGTCATGTGTGTGTCTGCTGGGTGAAACATGATTCGACAGCTCGACACATGAAGATTAATTTTGCCCCGGACCAGGCTGGCGCGATTGTAAAGATGGTGGCGGGATATAAACCCTACATAAATATTGACGGTAGCGGCCTGCACGGTAGTGTTAAAAAAAGGGACACCTCTCTCTCTCTCTCTCTCTCTCTCTCTCTCTCTCTCTCTCACACACACACACACACACACACACATTCAACCACCCACGGAATTTACTCTGCACGAATGTGCAAGTGTAAGCGAGTTGTTTTGTTTTGTTTTGTTTTGTTTTGTTTTGGTTTGGTTTGGTTTGGTTTGGTTTTGGGGTGGTTTTTGTTTGTTTTTTTTTTGGGGGGGGGGAGGGGTGTTTGTTTGTTTGTTTGTTGGAAGGGGGTGGTGGGTTTTTTTTGTTGCTGGGTTTTTGTTGTTGTTGTTGTTGTTGGGTTTTTTTGGGAGTGGGGGGGGGGCGATTTTTTTTCTTCCCGACATTTGATTTGTCAGTTTTAGGCAGTGGTTTAATTGATCTGGTTTCTTCATTTCTTTCTTCTGTCTTTTTTTTGTTTTGTTTTGTTTGTTTTCGTTTGGGTTTTGTTGTTGTTTTTTGTTTGTTTTGGGGTTGTTTGGTGTGGTCGAATTTCGGTTTTATTTTGTATAGGTTTTACATGTTTATAATTAAGTCACCCTGGTTTTTGTCCAAAGAAACCATTGCAGTTACATTTTTAACCAAAGAGGTATGGAAAGGCGTGGTAAAAACCAGTGAATCGGGATTTTTAATTGTTTTCTTTTTAAAGCGGTCGTATTTTCATAAACATTTTTTAAAATATGTTTACGCTTATCCGTGTCCGGTTCGAAAGCTTGAAAACGACATCATGTTAAAACTAAAGACTGCAAGCACGAAATGTTTATATAAATATAAATATTTGTTTATATACATATAAATAAATGTAACTTTTCTTAATATGTACAACATTAAA
>JACVVK020000043.1:2097500-2207500 GCA_018292915.2 Batillaria attramentaria | reverse complement strand
TTTCAAAAAGCAGTGAAAATATCGTTTTCGGCTTGTTTCACTTATGCCGAAAAGAAACGGAAACACAGAGAACACTGGCACGTATAAAATGTATTAGGTCGAAACTTCCTGAATAAACGTTTCCCTACAAACGTGACCCCGTAAACAAAGTTATCGTCAAAAATCGTCGGCGACTGAGTTACCAAACACTTTCTACCTCCTACATTCGTAGCACCAAGGTGTTGTTGTTGTTGTTGTTGTTATTGTTGTTGTTGTTGTTGTTGTTGTTGTTGTTGTTGTTGTTGTTGTTGTTGTTGTTGTTGTTGTTGTTGTTTGTTTGTTTGTTTGTTTAATGATGATAATAATAATAATAATAATACAAACAAAAAACAGTTGGCGAGCGCGCGTTTAGCTTTGCTGCCCCGTCGCTCTGGAACGCACTACCTGCCGGCCTGAGAGACCAGTCGGACTCAGATCCTTTCAAGTCTGACTTGAAAACGCATCTGTTCCGGCTGGCTTTCGACTAGGTCCGCTTACCTCCTCCTGATTCAGCTGCTCTGTGTGTGTGTGTGTGTGTGTGTGTGTGTGTGTGTGTGTGTGTGTGTGTGTGTGTGTGTGTGTGTGTGTTTGCATGTTTGTTGGTATGAGTGCGGGAGTACGCGCATTGAGTCACTTTGTGAGAATTTTCTGCTGTGTAAGTACATGTACAATTCATTAATAATAATGTTGGCTGTTAAGGCGAAAGCACCCACCATAGTTTTGTGTCAACTGTACACTAACTGTAACGGGAAGCAATCAAACTTACACATATGCTGTATCCGATTAAAACTTCGGCTCCGGTGACTCACAAGCTGCACACAGGTCTCTTATTGATGAGCACGGGGCCGTTAAAATAACTACATAATAATTAAATGAAGTTTCCTGTGTTGACAAATACAGAAATATAATGTTTCGGTCAGTTTAGGTAAAACGAATTGAAGATCGGTTTCCGTCAACCGTTAACAAAAGTTATGATCAGCTCATGTTGTTCAAAACGAGTCTCGTTGTAATCGTAGCTGTATATTAATCTTTTTGATGAGACATGATTATAGCCCATATCAGGCATTATTATGCTGCTTTGGTAAATAATGATAGCATTTTTTAGCTGGAGGCAGCCGCTTCCACCTCAGCACTGTCCGCTCCCGGCAAAAACAACAAAAACCCGGAGACATTCAGGCAATTTAACACCCAAAAACCACAGCAAGGGACATACGTGTATATAGAATCCCTTCACGTACGACTCGGCAGTCTTTGCCACAATACAGACAACATCCCAAAGGCCTTTGCACACGCTGAGTGCTTGCAGCGAGCTCGTGCACTGGGCGGACTGCGCTACCGGCCTTGCGCTGAACAATACACAAAGCGCGATAGCGCTAGGCCAGCGGCGACAGCCGGCTTTGCGAGGAAAAAAGTGAGGACCGGGTTCTGTTCACAGGCGTTCCGACGGCGTCCCTGGGCAGTGCCCCTGGCGAGCGGATTTAACTGGTTGGGAGTGCATTGTACCGCTGGTAGGCGTGCAAAATCGTCACGTGTGACAGAGGTTTAACGAGTGTTGCTTCCTGCAGCTCGCGCCGGTCCGTCGCGCGTGTCGGCCAGGCGTCCCCCATTGTCACCGTGTTGACCCAGTGGGTGGCTGCCCCCTTTATCCACATGTCGTGTCAGGCGCTGTCTCTGTTTGGACGAGGTCCGCATCAGCTGCCATCTGGAATCTAGGTCACCGGGAGACATGGCTGGTTGGCCGCGAGACTGTTACTGCCATTCTGGGGCCAGTGTCGCGGTGCTGAGTGCAATGTGTAGACAGGGAGAGATGTTCTGGGGGTGCTGTGTTTGTGAATGCGAGGTGTTGGTTTGGTGAAATGGGCGGAAAATACAAAAGTAAGAGAGGAGCAGATGCCACACATCACTTCCGCAGCTACCCCCCCCCCCCTCAACACACACTTAATTAATAGAAGTAGTAGTAGCAGTAGTAGTAGTAGTAGTAGTAGTAGTAGTAGTAGCACATGCATTGCTATTATCATTACTTTCTCTTGTTGGTGGTGGTGTTGTTGTTGGTGTTGTTGTTGGTGGTGTTGTTGTTGGTGTTGTTGTTGTTATTATTATTATTATTACAAATGGGATACTTGAACCAGATGGAAGTGTAGCAGACGTCTAGCGCTCACCGCACTCTGCCTTTTCTTCCCGCCATTTTTTTTTTTTTCGCCTGTTGTTGCTGCGTCTGTTTCCTCCTCTCGGATTCTGTAGGTTGCTTTCCTCAGGGGTTGAGTAGCATCTGATATGAAAAAAAAATGATGACAAAGTAGATTGCTGTCTCACGCTAGCAGGCAGTGCATGAGCTCCAGACTGTTGGGGTGGTAAACCGGAAACAGATAACCACTCGACTTTACAGTACAGGAACGAAGCCAAGAAATCCATCTCAGCCAAGAGTAAACTGTGCTCTGTGCTATGCAGCAAAAAGCACGACGTGCTGGCTCGGCTCAGGTCCAAGATTGTTGACGACTTTTCTTCTCTTTGTCCAGGGAGTCGCGAAGCAGCGTTTGTCTACGCCATCTCAGCGGCAGGAGTTGTTCACGCCATCACACGGGCCTGCAGCAAGGGGCAGCTTCAGTACTGTGCCTGTGATCCTACTAAGCGTGGCACGGGAACGGATAGGGATGGGAGCAAGTTCGACTGGGGTGGATGTTCCGATAACGTGCGCTACGGGAGCAAGTTCTCCCGCATGTTCATCGACGCCAAGGAGAGGAAGGTCCGTGACGCCCGTGCTCTCATGAACCTGCACAATAACCGGGCAGGCCGGAGGGTGAGTGTGTTGTTAACACATTCCACATGAGTATCCCATGTTACTGACTTTTTTTTCGGTTTTTGCCCGGTATGCGAAAAACAGGCAAGATTTATGGTTCCTTAACGGCTCTTAAGTGCAGGAAACACAAGTAAAATGAAAATGCAACACCCCCACTAAGCCAAATTTGAATCTATGCGGACATTAATCATTATTTTGTGTGTGTGAGGCCACTGGTCAGAACCCCACACTTACTTCGTAGGAATTGAGTGTTCATTTGTCACATTACCCGTAGAAAGGGGATTTCGGACTGCCCCCTCCTCCCCCCCCCCCAAATCTCCCCCCCCCCCCTTCCTCCTCCGGGGGAAAGTACAAGTGAGCAGACCGCAGGGCGAGTTTGACACGGCACATCTCCCATCCTTAATCTCTTGTTCTTCTTCTTTGTCTTGTCTCAGGCGGTGAAGAAATTCCGAAAGTTAGAGTGCAAGTGCCACGGGGTCAGTGGGTCATGCACGATACGCACGTGCTGGTTGGCCATGCAGGAGTTCCGGCGGGTCGGCAACTACCTGAAGACCAAGCACAATGGGGCCACTCAGGTGGGTGATTTAGGTCAAGGTGAATGTCGAAGTCAAGATCGGCCTTCTTTGGCATGTAGTGTTTCGAAGATAAACTGGAATGGGTGAAGGCGACAGTAAATCCTATTTTTAACAAAGCTTCAGCAGAAAGAAAAGGCCAGATTCACGGAGGGCAAAGTCTAACAAATGAACAGCTCAGTTACTAGAACAGTGAAGTGAAAATGAGCTGATTTAAAAGTGAACGTGGAATTTTAAGCTCCAGCTTTTGAATTAACTGTCAAAATTCGAAAATTTACTTTAATGTTGGTTTTATTATTTTTAATCAAATTTTGTGTACATAATAATAATCTTCAGCATGCATTATGAGGAACAAAGATTATAATATACTACATGTGTGGGAACACATAAAGGGGCACATGCTAGTGATGTGAATGGGTACAAATAGTTCCCGTTGTTGTTGTTGTTGTTGTTGTTGTTGGGTTTTGTCCCTTGTTATATTTTCGTTTTGTTTGTTTTATTAATTAATTTGTTTGTTTGTAGGGGAGCCGGGATGGCCGAATGGTAGAGCGTTGGACTTCTGATGCTCGGGTCGTAAGTTCGCATCCCGGCTAGGGCCAAATATTTGTGCTGGTTTTTTCATCGTTGCCCCGTCTTTTATATCACCCGTACGTGGTGGAAAAGGACGTTAAACCCCCAAATACCCATCCACCCTTGTTTGTTTGTACCGCCCCCCGTAGTGTAGTGCTTAGCACTTGGGGCCGTGGACCGGGAGACCCGGGTTCGAGTCCCAGCGGAGGCAAGCGGGACTTTGTCAGCTCTTCTCCAGAGCGAGTGTGCTATGGGCCCGATGGGGAGGCTGTTGCCACACAGCCGAGATTCACCCACTTCACGGGTGCGACTTTGGATGTGCTTCCCTTGGGTCGGTGGGTGGGTGCTTAGAGGTTTACATCTTTTTCCACCACATACGGGTGATATCAAAGACGGGACAACGATGAAAAAGCCAGCACAAACATATGACCCCAGTCGGGATACGAACTCACGACCCGAGCATTAGAAGTTCAACGCTCTACCATACGGCCAACCGGGCTTCCCTTGGTATGACACGTCTTATGATATGATGATTACACGGCTGGCACCGCAGGTGCCCTAGTTCCCGGGCCTGGTTAACGCCGGGATATTTATGACAGGAAGCGTGGAATGCGGCCCCGCCCCGCAGTCCCGAACCACACGGACCTCCATAGCATCATCATACCACCATCCTCATCTCCATCATCATGTATAACAAAGATTGCCCCAGCTTCGGAGCCCCCCTCCGTGGATTCCATCCATGACCTGGAAGGAACACCACTGGGGCTGGCGAAGAATTGAGGCAACCAAAAAAAATTGTTTGTTTGTTTCAGGTAATGATTAATCAGGAGGGTACCGGTCTGATAGTGGCCAACCTGAACCACAAACCTCCCACACGATCTGACCTCGTGTACTTCGAGAAGAGCCCGGATTACTGTGTCAGAGATCCCAGCATAGGTAAGCTTTGGGACGCTGCTGTCAACGCGCTTCATAAATGGAGCGATTAATTTCTACGAACCTTTCTCTCCCTTACTTTCATTGTATATTGACTGTGTAGGTAGTTCTGTGTTCAGATATTCTCGTCTCTCCTTCAGGGATGTCACTAATACTAATGCGTGTTCGTCGTTGGGTTTTGTATATTACTGTCGCCAAAGCTATACCAAATAAAACATGTTTTTGTCTTGCAACAACTCGAGAAAATGCCGGGACAAAGCTATATTTTAATTCAGTTTTCAAATGAAAATTGTTATCGTTTGTAGCACTTGTAATTTATGTTTTAATTCGGAAACATACTACCAAAAAAAAAATTACGTTTGGTAGATGTCTCGTCTTATGCCACAGGAGTAGATGCAGAGCCATTGAAAGCCTGTTGTTGCTAAGCGCTATATGTGCAGACCTCCCCCCATCCCCTTCCTGGCGTTTACTCCCACGCGAAAGATGTATAATTTCCATTTCAATTTGGGCGTTCTTCTTGTGCTCCACAGGCTCGCTAGGCACCACGGGACGCTCGTGCAACAAGACGTCACTGGGCACTGACGGGTGTGACATCATGTGCTGCGGGCGCGGTTATGACACGATCACGGTGCGCAAAGTGGACAAGTGTGAGTGCAAGTTCCATTGGTGCTGCTTCGTGCGCTGCAAGGAGTGCCGACGCTGGGTGGACGTGCACACGTGCAAGGGGCCCCCTGGCGAGGAGAGAGAACTCAGTGCGCAGGGGAGGTCATTCAGGCCCGATCTCGTCGCCAACAGAGGTTTCAAAGACATCCATGGTGACAGCGGCGGCCCAAAGAAAGATTCCAAGGAATCGAGAGATGATGGGAAGGGTGCTTCCAGTCGGATTGGAAAACGTAACAGATATTTCTGAAGCTGTAGGTCTCCACGTTGCTGGAGTCATTTTGTGAACTGCCGGTTACTCCACCGTATAGGCATCATTTTCGTGAATGAATTCCTTGTAAATGAATCACTTTAACGGATGCCAACTAGAGGAACCATTGCATTTACTGAAGGGACTGTCAGGTCTACAGAAACTACTAGCGCCGATGTGATAAGCGACAGGACGTTCTGGTATTCTTTATGAAAATGCTGCACGGCTTAAGACGGAAGTCCCACACTGTGGATTTTAGTTCCTTCGGTTACTTACTGGTTTCACCCATTGGATCACGAAAGCGGCGTGTTCTAAGATTAAAAGCCCAAATATCGGCCTGGACTGATTGTGACGACAAGAATATGGGGCCATTAAGATGCGCGCAGATTTAGATCAGTTTTTCGAGCCGTCTTTGCTGAGGTGTGATACAAAATGTACACTTGCCGCCAAGACAGACCGTGGGGGGTCAGGAACACAAATGACTGCTTTGACGTCATAAGATTGTAAGCAGACGACAGCTATTATAATTATGGCCGTCCGCGTCCGTGGTGAACAGAAATTCCGGGCGGGTTCTATGGGATCGATAGCAACATAGCAAGTTTACAGAGCTCTATATAGACTTTGAGAAGACCACTGACCCAGCAGTGGCATAGTTTGTGCGAAACACTTCTTTGACACAATGGGAGTTGTTCACACTGACATGTGCCGCTTTTTGGTTTCTTTTTTTTTTAATGCTGTCAGGAACAAAGGAAAAATCCAACTGCAGTTTGTCTGCTGTTTACAACTTGGGGTGTCATTTTGTCCGCATTTTCAGTTTTGGAGTGTGCAAGTCTTCGGACATTGATCCTTTGATGTTGGATCTTCCTGACCCCTGAAGAAAACTGGTACAGTGCACTAAAACTGTGTTTCTGTTCAAGAAAACCCTCGGCGCCCCAAATCTGATGAAACAGGACACACGATTTAAAAAGCCACGTAAGAATACTGTTTTCGGATATAGACTGCAGTTTCGAGCTGATAGTTTTGAAAACCTTGAAGTGAGAGATTCCCTCGATTTTCGTAAATGGCCACTACGGTTCTGCAGTTCAGGTTTGATATGTGAAAGACATCTAAGCCAACAGGTCAGCGAACTGCTCCGCTACAGTGTCGTGTACTCAAGGGCGTTCTTACGTTCAGGTGTACGGTGAAACTACCGCGAGCGACTGTGTTCAAAAGTCGGGAAGCCGGGATAGCCGAATGGTAGAGTGTTGGACTGTCGCTGCTCGGGGCGAGGGTTCGAATCCCGGCTAGCAGCGAAACATTTATGCTGACTTTTTTCTCGTTGCCCCGTCTTTGATACCACCCTTGCATAAACCACCCAACCAAACAACCAGCCAACCAAAAGGTGGTATGGTGCAAGTGTTCTGGGTGTATCCACCAGTTTGAAATACGACGATTACAGATGCAATAATTGTGTCACTGTGTTTTCCGTGAAAGGCCAGTGCAGTGTGGACTTCTCAAGAAACAAAGACAGAAGACCACATACGGTCTGATTTGAAATCCAGATAACGTTTCTTGGAACGTTGACGCAACAATGTCCTTTAAATGTCAGGTATCTCTGTACAATCAAAGGAAACTATTTCTGAGGAACATTTGGAAAGAAGAGCTCTTGGGTCTGCGTGAATGTGTTCACATCTCTTCCGTCCAGACAAGGAGACAGTGCAGGCCTAATATCAGATACAAAATGTCATGCCGTGCGGACTAATACTTTGTTCTCATACAGCGTAGTCCTCCGTGTGTTTATCTTCGTTCTTGTCTGTCTACGTGATTTAAGCGCCTAATGTATAATAAACCGACGCTGGTACATGTAATTTGATGGAACCATTGGCTGTGATCAAGGTCGGATGGAGTTTTGTCAGTGTCTGTTCTCACCAATTTTCTGTAACGATGAAAACAAAACAAAACAAACAAACAAACAAAAAAATGCAGAAAGAAAATTGTGCGCTGCCGTGTGCAAGTTTCCAAGCAAGAGGCAGTTTTTGGAGGCACGAGAACCTTGCGTTCCGGGTAGAAATGTGCTGATATGTGTATACAATCAACAAAGTATTAGTCCGCACCGCATGACATTTTGTATCTGATATTTGGCCTGCACTGTCTCCTTGTCTGGACGGAAGAGATGTGAACACATTCACGCAGACCCAAGAGCTCTTCTTTCCAAATGTTCCTCAGAAATAGTTTCCTTTGATTGTCAGTCGATGGTGACGGCCAATGGTGGTTGTTGTTGTTGTTGTTGTTGTTGTTGTTGTTGCTTCTGCTGCTGCTTTGGGTTTGTTTTGTTTCCCCCCCCCCCCCCACTACTGCAGTAACGAAAGACATGTATTAGCGGTGATTGTAAAAAGAATTCCAAAGATCACTGGAAAATGATCTTTTCGTCGGCTGTCTTCATGGCTTGTGTTGAGATTGAAACAATGTGTCAACACTTACTGTTCTGTTGCCCGTCAGACGAGCTATCTTTGTTGCTGATTGTGTTATTCGTTGTTGATTGTGTAGCATATAATTATTGGGTCTACTAAAATGGATGGACAGTTGGAACGTTTCAAGAAAAACGATCTTTCGTGACTGCCAGGTGAAAAGTAAACATTTAAGTGGCTGCGTCTGGATCAAACGTGCCGTACAATCATTACCTAAAGTGTTTGATATGGAGAATAATCATATCTATTAATACAAAGAAGTTCTTGAATTAAAACGAGATATTCCCAGACTTAGAAGATGCACTTCTATGCGATACAAAAACGGAAGGACAAGAGGTGCTAGCCACAATGCCAGTTCATCCTCTTCCACAATTTTTAATCGCTAGTTTCGCATTTAAAAAACAACAACAACAACATAACTTTCTTTGTGCTCGATCAAACCACAAGCAGAAAAGGTTACGCAACGATAATAGCTTCGGAGGCGGCATGTAAGTTTCATGCCAGATAATTAAAAAAAATTAAAAACGAGCCTGGCATGTGGACTGTTTGTAATTCCGGCATGCGCGGCTGGCAAAAGGGCTAGCAGACGACGGAGGAATGGAGAGAAAGGAGGGAGGTGGAGGAGGGGGAGTACGTGGTCGCTGCTAACACTGCAAAAAAAAAAAATCCGGAATATTAGAATTTGTTGAAATTTGCTCTACACGTGAGTCTTTGGCTGCTGGATTTATGTGTTGTTGGGTTTTTTTGTTGTTGTTGTTTGTTTGTTTGGTTGTTTTGGGGTGGTTTTTTGTTTTTTTTGGGGGGGGGTGTTTTTTTTTGTTTTTTTTTTGGTTTTTTTGGGGTTTGTTTTTTTTTTGGGGGGGGATTTTACAGTATTTCTAGGGTGTCATGTGCAGCATTATGTTTAATAGGAATAATTAGAATTTTCTTTGAAGTCCGTACCTATAATTATTGTGTAGCCTAAGCGTGACGGGAACTTCACAACGGGAAGAAACACGGCAGTGAGGCTCTCGCGATGCATACTGGGAAGACCAGTTGCCGTGACGAGGCTAGGGTGTTGTAGGTGGCACTGGGTTAAAATTAAAAACTAAACAATTACCCTGGATACAGTTGCGTTAAGTTTTAATTGCCTGGTCAAAATCAAGCTGGAAAGCTGTGGAGCAGCTCGGGCAGTACAGTTTAGTGTAGATCGTAGCGGCCATGGCATGGCATGGAGACTGTCGTAGTTCGCACTACATTGATTTGTTTGGATACATTTTTGTTTTTTTGTGTGAACTACACGTCCAAATCGTGCAGCGATCGATGGTAGTGTGTTGCATCGTCCGTGAACCATTTTGTGAGTGTCCATATTTATTTCTTGAATGTCACATGTATTGTAGTCTGCCAATAATTGTCTGGTAGTATTTGTGGTTTACTTACGTATAGTAAAGTGTGCACACACACACACACACACACACACACACACACACACACACACACACACACACACACACACACTCAGAGGGGCACACACTCGCGCGCGTACGCGTGTCCACCGACTTCAATGCAGAAATAGAAACATCTTCCTTTGCCGTACTGTTGACAACACTGCTAAAATGTTGACCTACTGTTCTTTGTGTTGAGTCAGTGCGCAGAATTTGTTTTGGTTCCTCCCCCCCCCCCCCCCTTTCCAGCATCACGTTCGTATTGTGTTGTGTTTGACGAATCAGGATCGCTGAAAATCGTCAAAATTTGGTGTGAATATCGTAACGTAAAATATTGAAACGATTTCTTCATTCGCCGGTCCTTTCAACAAAAGAAAAAAAATGGTTCATTTGTGCAAAATAAACTTCACAAATATTCGAAGGATATAGTTCTTGTTGCTTCGCATTTGTGTATTTGTGCATGTCTAAGTTATATGCAAATGTACTCATGATTATTGTGTAGATATGTAAAGTTTTTTTCTGTGTGTGTATCTGTGTGTGTGTGTGTATGTGTGTGTGTGACCACCTTTTTAATCACTTTCATACATCTGTGTTGCTGAAGCCATTTTTACATTGAAAATTTCATGAGTAATCTGGAAGAGACCTGAAGAAAGAAAGGAATGTTTCAAGTAGGCGAGAAAGCGTAAAAGACCCCTTCCCCCCCCCCCCTCTCTCTCTCTCTCTCTCTCTCTCTGTCACTCTCTCCAGATAGAGTTTACCGATACGGCGTCAAACAGACAGATCAAAGCATTCTCCAATGCCCGTTTGTATTACCTTTTGACAAGCCCTTGAGGTCGGCAGTCATCGTTGATCAACCCTATCACACGCTGATGGCCAGGAAACTGGTTAGGCCACGGGATAGGCACTATAAGAGGCAAGAGGTCTTCAATGTTTAATGACCGGTTGTGCGTAGTCCTGCACTAGAGGGTTGTCGGGCACATTGCAATAAGTACAGACAAAACTATGCAACGAAATTTTGAATTTTGTTTTGGTTTGTTTTATACTGTTTTGTTGGTGGTGGTGGTGGTGGTGGTTTTATTTTGTTGTTGTTGTTTGTTTGTGTTTTTGTTGTTGTTTGTTTTGTTGGGGGGGGGGGGAGGGAGGGGTGCTTTGTTTTGTTTTGTCGGTCGTTATTTTGTTTTGGAGGGGAGGGGGTGTTTGTTTTGTTTTCGGGGTTTTTTTGTTTGTTTGTTTTGCTTTTTTTATGTTTGTTTGTTCGTTTCTTTGTGTTTGTTTTTTGTTTGGTCGTTTCTTAGTTGTTGTTGTTTGTTGTTGTATTGTTTTGTTTGTTGTTGTTGTTGGTTTTTTTTTTTGTTTTTTTTTTTGTTTTTTTTTTGGGGGGGGGGGGGTGTTGTTGTTGTTGTTGCTGCTGCTGGGTTTTTGTTTTCGTTTGTTTTCTTTTTGTGTGGAAGCGCTTTGAAAGGAGCGGATTTTGCAGCCGTACCGCGCGCACTCAGTAGCAAGTTAGAGACTCGCGGACCTTATAGTCCTCCCTGCCTGAGCCAAGTCTGTACTGTAGCCAATTCGTCTTTCCTCTTAGTCGGCCTCTAAATCCTTGGCAGTGTGCGCGCTCACACATAGGTGCGGTTATGGCGAGACAGTGTTGATGCGGTCGACTGTCTTTTGGGTGGTCCTAAACGCACCCCGGGTGGTGTAGTTGAAGTGGAGTTTTATCAACGGGTACTAGTAATCTGTGTGACGAGCTCTCACAAAAGAATGACAAAGTCGCTCTTAGCACCTGAGCACATTTGTCAGAAATCAGCAAAATGGAGTGGGAAAAAGTGTACTTTCAACAATTTTGATATGATCTACCTTTTTTTTTTTTTTACTGCCTGTTTTCTCAAAACTTTTTTTTTTTTTTTTAATCACCATCAGACTTTGACGTAAATCGATCGACTTACCTTGCGAAGTCTGTTCCAAACCTCACCACGGCATTACTTATCTGAAGACTTGTTTTAAATGCACAATACTGTCTATTTCAGAGGTGCATCATTATCATTATTGTTTTTTTGTTTATTATTATTATTATTCTTTTTGTGAGCCTCAGTTGCATGCAGGATGCCTCAGACTTTCTTTTAAAAGTTTTTTGTTTTGTTTTTTGTTTTGTTTTGTCGAGCATCCTCTCTTCATTGGCTCTTTTTTTTTCCAAGCAGTAGTTACTTCATGTACATTTTTTTTTTGGTTTGTTTACATACATAAGTACGTTATTGTCGTACTTGCTCATTGTTGGCAACGATCGGAAAAGAACAATTATTATTATTATTGTTGTTGTTGTTGTTGTCTTGCATGCGCACAGAAAAAGCTTCTTTTTTTAAAGCAAGGAGACACAAAGGAAAACGTTACTGCGATATTGTTATAACGATATCACCTTTCTACAAGACATCAGAAATACAAGACGTCAAGTGTGTAATAAGGTAAGAGTGTCGGTGTCCCAGACAAGGCTGAGTGCGTCCGGGAACATGAAAAGTTGCGGGCCAGCCGAGCGAAAAAAAAAAAATCAACAGAAGGGTGGAGCGCTTATTCAGCAAGTAACCTTTGCCACTTTCACTATACAGACGACGTAAACGGGTTATAAAACGTTACACCGCCGGCTTTCAACGTTCGAGGACGACGTTGAAACGTTGAGAACTCTTGTATAATTACCGGTATCAGTGAACATCAAAATATGGGTGAATTTAATTTCATTTTCGTTTCGTTCCGATTTTGTGAAAATGGTTATCAAGATGAGAATAGAATTGTTATAATTAATATAATTTCTTTCGTTAGTGGAACACTAAATAAAGATTGTGATGTGCTCAGCAACTGACAAAGCTAGAAGCAGAGATGCGGGAAAAAGTATGTTGGTGCCTTTAATTCGGGGTGTGTGTGTGTGTGTGTGTGTGTGTGTGTGTGTGTGTGTGTGCGCGCGCGCGCGCGCAAACTGCGGTGTCCAGTAAGTGGTGTGTGTCCATTGCCCACACTGCCACATACAAAGACGCAAAACTGGACACCGCGGAGGGTCAAACAATTGTCCTGAAATCCGACTAGACCGGCCAAGCGGTGTTTCTTTGTTTGTTTGTTTGTTGTTGTTGTTGTTTTTTTGTTTTTTTTTTGGGGGGGGTGCTTTTTTTTTTTGCCCCCCCCCCCCCACACACACACACAACACTGAGAAAAAAATCTTAGTCCACAAAAATATTGACAGGCACATTTCAAGGAAATTCACAGAGTCGATGGATGAATTTCAAAACTGAAATATCCAGGAATCATTTAAAGAAAGTCACTCTATCAGTTCCGCCGCAAGTGAGGAGAATCGATCCATTGCGGCCTTTCATTTACAGCGTCCGCCATTATTCCTACATAATAAACTGGTTGCACAATCATCTGTAGAGAACGCCGAAGATTCTTGGTTCCAGCCTTACTAGTGCGCTGCTCTCGTGATCACGCGTCGGTCACGGTTGAGTGTACAACATCTAAAACGATCAAGCGCGGTGCGCCTTATCCCTTGTGCCTGCTAAGTGCGACCGAATCATGGCTATGAAGAGATTGTAAAACATGCTTTCAACACGGATAAGGATCGCTCTTGCCGGAGTCAACAGCCTCTCTCCCGTTAAGTGGCCGACTACTGCGAGGAATGGCCGATCAACTACCACGCTAGCGCAGGGGGTATAGAGGGATGCGTAATTGATAAATGGAACCCACGTTCACTGAGGAAACCAGTGATTTTACCAGTTTTGACTCAAATACAAAGAACGTTGTACAGATAGGATCTAGGACCGCTTGTGGTTGTTGAAGGGGGAAGACACCCTTAAATTAGGGTGTCTTGCACTGTTATGAAAGACTAAAATTAGTCTTTCATAACAGTGTGATATTAGAAAAATGATACCCTGAATGATAAGATATTTGGGCGTTGGTTTTTTATTGTTTGTTTGTTTTTGTGGTTTGTTTGGGTGTTGTTGGTTTGTTGTTGTTGTTGTTTTGTTTTTTGTTTTTGTTTTGTTTTGTTTTTTGTTGTTGTTTTTTGTTTTTTGTTTTTTGTTGTTGTTGTTTTTTTGTTTTTTGTTTTTTTTTTTTGGGGGGGGGGGGGGGTGCCCACAATAAAACATAATAACGAATGTCCCCAAAACTCCCTACACAGTTGGGAGGAAGAGATGGTAATCTCTGTATTGCAGTTCAAGTTCACTGAGGAAACCAGGTACCATCATCCATCGCATTGAGCCTTCGGTTGACTGCTAGATTCTGTGGTCAAAGAACACAAATACACGAGGCCTCAAAATGCCTATATATTCCCTACTAGCCTCAGGCATCAGTCATAGTCACCATGAAAAATGCTTCAATATAGAAGCAAAAGTTACCATGCGCCATTCAAGGGCACGTGCCTGACAGGGAGTTTTGTTGTTGTTGCTGTTGTTGTTGTTTTTAAATTGAGCGTTTGGTTTCCGCTCCGGCCTCACCGCTGGAGTAAAGCTAGTCTACACGTACTTTCTGTTTAGGCCAGAAAGCCGCTTCAGTCACCCAGATCCCGCTCACGTCAACTTTGCCTCTCTTCTGCGAAAAAAAAAAAAATCCCAGCTTCACTACTCTTGCTACCCCCTCTCTCTCTCTCTCTCTCATCCCGTGATCGTTTTTTGTTTTCAGCAATAATCCGCCCTTACTTTCAGCGCTCTGCACAGTGCTCTAGCACTGTGCTGACCTAGCCCACCACTGCACGGGCCGTGTGCAGTCTGAGTGCCCGCCTCTCGGCAGAAAAAGGAAGCTAGCCGCTGCACAAGCTCTGTGTGCAGTTGAGTGCCTGCCCCTCGGCAGCACTCTAAAAAACCAAGGAAGAGTGGCCGGCCCTAGGCCAGAAATGGAGGGCACTGTCCGCAGTGACAGGGACAGTGGCGGAGGAAACGCCACTATGAGTGACGAGGCCCAGTCTCCCCCGTCTTTCGAAAAGGTGGAGAGACGGAAAAGGGGGAGGAACTCCCCGCAAGGAGAAAATGGGAAAACTGGCAAGCGTGCCAGGAGGCGACAGACCAAGACGGGATCACGGACGGGGGGCACCCCTAGGGCCCTAGGATCCCCCACTCAGCTGAGCGACAGCTCCTCCTCGTCGGAGGGGGAGCTAGATCACGAATCAGACCTGGAAAGTCTGGGTGATCCGTGTAGTGAGGAGAAACAGGCCAACCAGACTGGCCATAAAGAAAAGGCCAAGAAGGCCACCAACCAAGCGGAGGCCGAGGCCAAGGCCGACCCCAACCAGCCACCCCAGAGAGTTAGCTACGCCCAAGCACTCTCCCGCGGGGCAGCCGCTCCCCATGGAAGGAGGGGAGACCACAAGACAGCAACGCCTCCTGTCTTCTGCCAGTATCCTGTGATACTGGAGGATCAAATGATCCAAAGTGAACCAGCACGCCTAACTGGACAGGCATTTAGGCTGGCCAGCCTAATTCGAGAAGCTGGTTACGGGGTGGTGACACACCTCAAGCCTCTCGGCAAAACGAAATTTCTGAGCGCCAGCAACAACGACTGGCCAAGGCCACAAAGATTGGGCCAGTGAGTATCCGGGGACACATCCCAGTCCCCAAAGTTGAAGGCGTCGCGACAATTCACATCGACGCAACAGAGACCGAAATTAAGGAGGCCATAGAATCCAACGTGACGGTGGTGGAGGTGAAGCGCCTCACCCTCAAAAGCGGTGAAAAATCCCGCGCAGTCAAGATCACACTCGCCGAGACGACCCTGCCTGATCACCTGGTGATCAACAAGCAGGAGTATGGTCTCCGACCATACGTGGCGGAAGTCCAGCGGTGTTACCGCTGCCACCGCCTGGGGCATGTACAGAAGTCTTGTCCAGCCAAAAACGCCGTCTGTGCCGCTTGTGCCAAAACTGGACACAAAAGTAGCACCTGCAACGGCCCGAAGCGGTGCACAAACTGCCAGGGGGCACATTCGGCCGCATATAAAGGCTGCCCTGCTGTGAAGCAGTGGAGCCTAGCAAATAGGCTGAGGGCACAAGATTATATGCCCCGAGCGCAGGCAATGGCTGAAGCGGGTAAGATTGTTGCCGGAAAAAAGGCACTATCCACCGTCCCACCTCCTGCCCCCACCAAGTCCAGTCTGGGCCACAAGGGAATCCTGACGGCAGGTAGGATCTGAAGGAGGAGAATGCCCGTCTCCGCGGTGAGGTGGAGAGCCTGAGGGGGTTACTCAGCAACCTCCAGACCACAATTTCGGACCTGAAGAACGAGATCAGGTCACTCAGGGAAGAAAAGGCACAACGGGAAGTTCAGCCTTCCCAGCCTCTCTCACCTGAGACCGCGGCACTGATCCAGCAGGTCCTGGCGTCCATTCTCAATGGACAGAAGTAAAGGAGGTAGCCTTCCAGACACGCCCCCTAGAGGACTGTCCATCCTGCAGTGGAACTGCAGATCTGTGACCGGGAAGGCCCCCTTCCTACGCAGATACCTGCAGGGCAAACCAAAGGTGGACGTCCTCATGCTGCAGTCCCTGAATGTGAGACACCAGGCTCTCCCTCACCTGGACGGGTATTATTACCCTCCGGCCGTGGACATGGAGAAAGGGCGCGTCATGGTCGCTACGTACGTCAGCACTCGGCTAACATACGTGGATGCTGACCCGCTGACACACGTGAACCCCAGAACCCTTGGAGACTGCCGGCTCAACCTGAGAAGCCTGACAGTCTTGTTATCAGGGGGAAAGGAGCTCACGCTGATAAATGTGTACTACCCAGACGGAATACCGGATGGGAGTGCCTGTGACTGGCTTAAAAACCTTGGTGCGCAGACACCAGACGCACGGAGAACTTGGGTGGTGGCCGGCGACTTTAATGCCAGCCACAGACTCTGGGATCCAGACGCAACGACGGCTGGCGGAAGGCACTTGGCAAACGCGGTTCTAGAATCCAATCTGAGCATACTGAACGATTGCTCAGTGACCCGCATCGGCCAAGGGGGGCAGAGGAACAGCGCAATTGACATAACACTAGCAAGCCCAGCACTCTGCCTAGAGGCTACCTGGGAGACTGGAGATGACAATATGCAGTCAGACCACCTACCGATCCACATTACGCTGGATCAGGCCGTCCCCACGGAGGTGGAAGTCAACACCGACCCAAAGTATGCATATGACAAAGCAGACTGGGAAAAGTTCCAAACCCTTCTGGAAGCCGAATGCGAACACATGAACCGCAACAGCCCTGACCAAGATATAGACTCTAAATACGAGGAGATTAGAAGCATGATCCTCACCGCGGCCAACGCTGCGATCCCACAGTCACGCCCACAGCCCTCCGGTGGCGGCCGGCTGATAGGTAGTTGGTGGAACGCGGAATCCCTACATGGTCCAACCCTTGTCGTGGGGTAGTGGCTTGTGTACCTCAATGACCCAGAGAACTATGCCAGCAGGAGCACATGCTCCTGGCAGGGTCACCCAAGCTGGACAGGTCGAAGGGTAGAGGTCAGACGAATGTGGACCACCTCTCCAAGAGGCTAAACGGGTTTGCGTAGGGTTAACAGCCCTACCTGTAAAAAACACTAAGTTACTGAAGCATCGACAGCAACAAACCGAGACATTCACCTGGGCGAGGAAGGGTCTCCATCCCGGAGACCTATGACGCATTGCAGTGAAAGCCGAAAGGAAGCTGCAAGGCCGACCCCCCTTCTAACACCCAGGACAACAACGAGAGTAGCCACATGGAACATCAGGACAATGTATGAAGTAGGAAGGACCATACAAGTAGCAAGAGAGATGAAGAACTACAAGATAGGAGTACTGGGACTGAGTGAGACAAGGTGGCTACAGACAGGACAGCTGAGATTTTCATCGGGAGAGCAATTGCTGTACTCTGGACACACAGAGGATGGAGCCCCCCACACTGAGGGCGTGGCCCTGATGCTGGCACCGGAGGCACAGCGGGCACTCATCGGCTGGGAACCTGTCAACTCCCGCATCATCACAGCCAAATTCATCACCAAGAAAAAAGACATCAAGCTGAACATCATCCAGTGCTACGCTCCCACCAATGATGCGGAAGAGGAGAAAAAAGATGACTTCTACCAACAACTGCAGACAGTGATAGATAGAGGAGGAGCCAAGGACATGACCATACTGATGGGAGACTTCAACGCCAAGATTGGATCAGACAACACAGGCTATGAGGACACCATGGGAACACACGGACTGGGACAGATGAATGAAAATGGCGAGCGCTTTGCAGACTTTTGTGCCCTGAACCAGCTAGTGATAGGAGGCAGCATCTTCCCACACAAGCGCATCCACAAGGCCACATGGAGATCGCCGGACCATGTCACGGAGAACCAGATTGATCACATCTGCATCAGCCGGAAGTTCAGGAGATCGTGGCGGGATGTGCGCGTGATGAGGGGTGCCGATGTATCATCAGACCACCACCTTCTTGCAACAACATTGAGACTTCGGCTTAAGAGGCACACCAACGCCAACAGCACACGGACCAGGTACAACGTTGGACTTCTCAGGAACACAGACACACAAGCAGCATTCCGGATCAGCCTTTCCAACAGGTTCCAGCCACTGCAAGACCTGATAGAAGACAGTGAAATGGACATCGAGACACAGTGGGAACACAGCAAGAAACTCTGGCACGACACATGCGAAGAGGTCCTTGGCAAGAGAAAGACCCAACATAAGGAATGGATCTCTGCTGATACCATCCAGAAGCTCGAAGTTAGGAAAAAGAAGAAAACTGCACTGAACACGAGCCGAACAAGAAGAGCTAAGGCAAAGGCACAAGAGGAATACACAGCAGCTGACAGAGAAGTGAAGAGGAGCACCAGGAAGGACAAGAGGGACTACATCGACAACCTGGCCAGTCAAGCAGAGGAAGCAGCCCGACAAGGGAATCTAAAAGACCTGTACCAGGTGACCAAGAAGCTCGCGGGCAAATTTCAGCAGACAGACAAACCAGTGAAGGACAAGAACGGGCACCCACTGACAACAACTGAGGAACAGCTGAAGCGATGGGCAGAACACTTCAGGGAGCTGTTAAATCGCCCCATCCCTGAAACACCACCAGACATCCCACCAGCTGAGACAGAACTACCCATCAACTGCGACAAGCCCTCTAAGGCGGAGATCAGGAAAGCCATCATGACACTGAGAAATGGGAAAGCTGCAGGGCCGGACGAGATACCAGCAGAAGCCATTAAAGCAGACACAGAGACAGCCGTCAACATGCTGCACAGCCTGTTCAGCAAGATCTGGGAGAAGGAAGAGGTGCCAGCCCAGTGGAAAGAAGGGATCATCATCAAGCTGCCAAAGAAAGGGGACCTCAGGGACTGCAGCAACTACCGAGGGATCATGCTCCTGTCAGTGCCAGGCAAGGTTCTCAACAGAATTCTACTGGAGAGGATGAGAGAGGCAGTCGACCCCATGCTCCGAGACCAGCAGGCAGGCTTTCGCAGGAACAGGTCCTGCGCTGACCAGATTGCCAGCCTACGCATCATTGTGGAGCAGTCACTGGAGTGGAACTCCCCCCTCTACATCAACTTCATAGACTATGAGAAGGCCTTCGACAGTGTAGACAGAGAGGCCCTGTGGAAGCTGCTAAGGCACTATGGAGTTCCCGGGAAGATCATCTCCCTGATCCAGTGCACCTACCAAGACATGAGCTGCAGGATTGCCCATGCCGGCCAGTTGTCAGAAAGCTTCGAGGTGAAGACCGGAGTCCGCCAGGGATGCCTGTTGTCCCCGTTTCTCTTCCTCCTGGTCATCGACTGGATCATGAAGACCACTACAGCAGGCAGGAAAAACGGGATACAGTGGACACTCTGGACGCAGCTGGATGACCTCGACTTCGCGGACGACCTGGCGCTCCTGTCTCACAGCCACAGCCAGATGCAGGACAAGACTACGTGCCTGGAAGCCACATCAGCCGGAACAGGGCTCAAGATCAACAGGAAGAAAACCGAGCTGATGAAGATCAACACCACTGCCAACACACCAATCACAGTCGGTGGAGAGCCCATCAGGGAGGTGGAGTCTTTTGTCTACCTGGGGAGTGTGGTTGATGGACAGGGAGGCACAGACCGAGACGTCACAGCCAGAATCGGCAAGGCAAGGGCAGCAATGGTCATGCTGAAGAACGTCTGGGCATCCAAAGTTGTCAGCATAAGAACCAAACTTCGCATCTTCAACTCCAACGTGAAGTCAGTTCTGCTCTACGGATGCGAAACATGGAGGACAACGAAGACGATGCAGCAGAAGATCCAGACATTTCTCAACACCTGTCTGAGGCGCATCTTCAACATCCGATGGCCAGAGAAGATCCGGAATGAAGAGCTGTGGGAGCGAGCGGGGCAGGAACCAGTGGCCAAGCAGATCCTGCGGAGGAAGTGGGGCTGGATTGGACACACCCTCAGGAAGCCAGCATCCAGCACCACACGCCAAGCCCTGACATGGAACCCGCAGGGGAAAAGGAAGAGAGGCCGGCCTCGCAACAGCTGGAGGCGGGACACTGAGGCAGAGCTATGTAAGCAGGGGACCAACTGGACTAGAGTGGCAAGACTAGCCCAGAACAGAGTGCGATGGCGAAGGGTTGTCGATGGCCTATGCTCCACGTGGAGCCAAGGGCCTAAGTAAGTAAGTAAGTAGGAACGCGGAATGCGAAGAAGCCACAGTAGAGAAAAGGCGGGTCCTCAGAGCGTTCAAAAGAAACATGACTGAGGAAAACAGAGAGCTGGTGCGGGCAGCCACCACTCACTGTAGCGAGGTTGCTGAAAAAGCCAGACAGGAACACTGGGAACGCTTCTGCACAGAGCAGGTACAGGAACCCAAAGACAGCAGCAAGCTCTGGAGAATGGTTCGCGCTCACAGGCGAAGGGGCCGCCGGCCAGAAAGGGCTCTGCTTGTCAATGGCCGAAAGACGCAGACGGCCAAAGAGAAGGCTGATGCTCTCGCCGAGACATTTGCCAAGGCCAGTCAAACGGAACACCTCCCCCCAGAAATGAGGGAATACCGGCGGACTGAAGAACAGAGATTTGAGAAGTCGGAGAATGACGGTCAAGCTCCCACCAACGGCGACCTGACGCTAGAGGAGCTACGGACGGCGATTGGCAGCCTCGGCTCGCAAGGCAAGGCGACCGGGCATGACCCAATCTCGTACCAGATGATTCGCCATTTTCCAGACAGAATGGTCAAAGTTCTTCTGGGCTTCTACCAGACCTGCTGGGACTCTGGTCAGATACCCAAGGCTTGAAAGAAGGCTGTAGTGGTCGCCATCCCCAAGGATGGCAAGCCACCCCACCTCCCAACAAGCTACCGACCGGTCGCACAAACATCCCACCTGGGGAAGGTGTATGAGAGGTTGGCCAGAGACAGACTAGTGTACCATCTGGAGAAGCATGGCATAATCCCGCTGTGTCAGGCCGGTTTCCGCAAAGGAAGAGGCTGCATGGAACATGTCGCTAGACTCACCAGTGAGATCAAGAAGGCAATGGTCAACAAACACTCCGTGGTGACCACCTTCTATGACATCAAGCGCGCGTTCGACACGCAGTGTGGCATGCCAAGCTTCTAGACTTCTGAGCTGCATCGGCATCTCCGGGCGACTGTACCAATTCGTGCAGGCGTTCCTAGCAGACAGGAGGATCTCGGTGAGAGTCGGAGCTTCCCTGTCAGATGAGCACACCCTTGATATGGGCGTCCCGCAAGGCAGCGTGATTGCGCCTACCCTGTTCTCAGTCATGCTACACGACATTGAGGCCAAGGTCGGCAGGCCGGACATAAAAATGTCACTGTACGCAGACGACCTAGCCATTTTGACCGAGCTGCCCACTCAGATGCCAGGTAAAACAGCTATGATGAAAAAGCTGTACGAAAGATGGCAGACCAAATTTCAGTCGCGTGTGGATGACATCCAGGGTTACATGGGGCTGAATGGCTTCCAGCTGTCCCCGGAAAAAACATCACTCGTGGTGTTCTCCAGGACAAACGGAGCGAAGAACGCCATGTCCATACAAATCGGGAACGTGACCATCAAGCCGTGACCATCATCCATCTGACGAACGCTCTGGTGAGATCCCGCCTCACGTACGGATGCGAAGCCTTCTTCGCACTGTCGAAGGCCGAATTTCTGAAGCTTGAGCGAGTTGAACTGGCAGCCCTGAAAACGGCAATTGGTGCAAGAAAAAATGCGAGAAATGACCTGGTATACCAGGAAGCAGGCTGGCTCCCACTCAGGGAGGAATGCAAAAGGAGATGTGCCAACTTCCAGGCTGCCATGCACGCTACTGAGACCACCTTGGGAGACGGGCTCACAGAGACAGTCACCAAGGAGACCCTGATCCGGCAGGGTCTGGAAGTCAAAGCGCCACGAATATACCGGACAACTACCCCGATGGCGGAGCACACAAATGACATCTGGTCGGAGTGCGGAGCGAAACCTGAGGTGGCACAAACTCCCAAGCCGGTCTTTCCTCCCTGGGAGTTAGCCAAGCCCGAGTACGAACATCGCTATGCTGAAGGCGCGTCAAAGAAAGCAGACTCTGCTCTTGCCACAACCCTGGCAAGAGAGAAGATTGAACAGCGCTTCTCCCAGCACCTGAAAATCTACACGGACGGCTCTGTCCTAGACTCAGGAGAGGTTGGGTGCGCCTTCGTGATCCCAGACCTTGGAATCACAAGGCGCTACAAACTCAACGCCGGGTTAAGCATCTTCTCAGCAGAGATGTATGCAATCCTCATGGCCTGCACGTTTGTCAATGACATGCCAAACCCCCCGCTGGGGGTGGTCATTCTGTCCGACTCCAAGTCCTCACTCCAAGCCCTAGAGAGAGGGGGCACGAGGAATAGGAGTGACGTACAAAGCGAGATCCTCTTTCTGGCCCATCAGATCATCACGAAGGGAACCGTCTTAGCCCTCATGTGGCTACCCTCCCACAGCGGGATCAGAGGAAACGAGCTGGCCGATCGCGCGGCCCGGGGCGCCACCGGCGATGGCATGGAAGCAAAACTACCCCAGACACTCAGTGAAGTAAAAAGTAAGATACAAAGAGCGGCCCACACTCTCAGAGAGAGGAAACTCCGTGCATTGTGTGAAGAAAATGGCTGGGTCCACCTCCCGGGTGGCCAAAACCACGTGCCACTTTTCCCGCGCAGGCACTCTGCAATCATCTGCAGAATACGCACACTGTGCTGCGCACACACATGGAGTAACGACCTCTGCCAGTGTGGGCAGCCCCCAGACGTCCGCCACATTGTAAACGGTTGTGATGGCCTGCCCGCCAGCCTCCAGCCGGTCTGGGACCTGAGAGACAGATACTCACTGAAGACGGCTGACTTCCTCAGGCCACACCAAGCCCTAGGTGATAGGCCAATGAGAACCCTGACCGACGCGATCGTCAGATCAGATCTGACAAAATGGTTTTAAAACCAAAAAGCGAGGGGACACCCCAGTGATAATCTAAAAGGCAAAAGTACGGATGACAGAACAGACTGAGGCACTGAAAAAACAAACCCAGACCAGGCATCAGAAAGCCAAGCAGAGACCCTCTGACGTTGCCCAAAGCTAAGCAAAACAGCCCTCACACACCCCAAAGACACTCGCCTAGCCAAGCAGCCAAAGACACACGCCAGGAACAACTTGTCCTTAAGGGCCAAAAGCCATAGGACGTAAAGCAAGCTAATGATGATGATGATGATGGCAGTGCGCCGTTCGGCTGGCGGCGGGTTTGAAGCGAGTCACTGAACAGTGAACTGGGGGTTTCGGACTTAGTCGCTGAGCTGTAGGGTCAAGGCTCTTTGCTGACCAGAGGAGTAGAGTCCCCGTTGTATTCTGGTTGCGTGGGTGGGTGGTTGGGTGATCATGTGCGCACACACTTTTTCATATGCCACTGAAATCTCAGATCAAAACAACACAAGTCTGGAAATACACAGTGGAACCGAAATCGCCAAAGTTTATTCTCCTCTCGTTGAAGCAAAAGCAGTGACCACATTATTCCAAATCTACTCATCACACCAAATCTTGATGACCATCACACACACACACACAACGTGCACACTCTCCACCCTCCCCCCACACCCCAGTCGCACAGACACGCTCTGGTATACTGGATGCATGCAGTTTCAACTTTAAAATATACAAAATATCAAGTCCAAAATGAAAACATCAAAGCAACCAAAGAATAAAAAAGGCATTTTAGCATGAAAGTACTTCACAATTGTACCACAGAAAACAAATATCTATGACCCCTTTTTACTATTTGCACCAAAAAAAACAAAAAAAAAAACAAATCAAATCAAAAGTTCTCTGTCCTTTGCACCTAAACTATCAAAAACAACAATTACTCCTCTAACAATCGTTTGATGATTTCTTGCGGCAGGCTTTAAACATCAGCCCAAAAGACAAATGAGCACACAACCACTTGGTAAAAATCACAAAATACAATCTGCATTCGTGAAGCCTTTGAAAATGTTGTAAACCACCTATTCACAATTGTTCCAATTTCCTCTACCTGTGTTACTCAGCAGATGGGGTGAATGCTGTAAAATGTATAAGCTATAAAGATTTATTTCTTTCATGACGCCGAAGGTGGGGCGTTGACTTTTAGACCAGCTTTTGTTGGATTGTTTGGTGGGTGTATTGTATGTAACATGTAGTCTAAGAATTTCACAAGATAGTATGAAGAAGGTGATCTGAGAGATCAGATTGAAAACACAGCTGCACTGTCTGACGAGGGTCCGAGTCGAAACTGCGCAGCAATAAACACCTGTCATTCAGGGTTTTCTGTCTGAGCAAACCCCCACACATGCGCATGGGCTTGCATGCACGCATACATGTGCGCACACACACACACACACATGCACGCACCCACACACACACAGACAGGGCTTCATATCCATGGGAACTGTTATAGGACACTCTGTCCTGGCTGACCTAAAAAGCAATAGGACATTGTCCTGAATAAAAAAAAAAATTAAAAAAAAAAAAATCATGCAGAAATGGCAGAACATATGTTCACTTTTTTTGGAAAATAATCAGACATTTTGGTTCTGATACGGTCTGTGGCCGATATGTAGCCCAGCACGCACGCACGCACACACACAGAGGATGTCCCTGTTGTGAACACAATACAAGCCTGGGACTGAGTATTTGGTGACAACTGTCTGAAAGACTAAAACAGGCACTGCTACCTGAACTCAGCTACTCACATACACCCATCTAACAGCATAGACTATGGAATTCCTACGGTGTGATTCAGAATGCTAAAGAAGGGAATTTGGGAGGGGGGGGGGGGGGGGGGGTGGTCTTGTTTTTTTGCACCTGCATTGAGAGCTGGCAGTACGAAATGTAGATCAGGTATCAAGTGGGCCTAATACAGGAGTTACTCTCATCATTTTCTGTAAGACATGCTTTTCTTGGTGTAAGAGAAATTTTCAGTTAACAAGTTTTTTTAAGTTTCAAACCTGTCCTGTTCTAAGAAACAGACTTTAATCCCTCATCCGTAACCAGCCCATGGCGCGTGTGCGCAAGCTCTTGACTGTACGACCAAACACGGAGCTGCTCTTCTCTCCTTGCCACTTAACTGACCGTGCATATCTGTCACCCATACTACTTACTCTGCCCTGTCTTTCATTAGTTTCACTACACATCTAAACACCTTGCATGTGCAACACTTCAGGTGCAGCGAAGGACTCGGACGAGCAGTAAGAGGAGCGCGTGCTTTTGGTGGGTTGCCTGCCATGCTCCGTTCCAATGAATGCTATTAAAGTCAAGCCTGAAAACTTTTGTCCCCAGATTTGCAAAACGTTCAGTTTACACCGTGACGACTGTGTCATGTAGAAAATGATGAGAGTAAAACCCATATTAGGCCACTCAATACCTGTTCTTTATACATATATACGAAGCTGAGAGCGCCACCTAGATCTAGATGTGTGCTTTCTGTGACATGGGACAGACAAGTCTGCCTTGACCTACATTGACCAGAAGCCACTAAGAAAAGCTCTCAGCTTTACTTACTTCGCCTACTTTGAAATTGACCTGATTGAGTGCAAGCTACCGGCTTTTGGTACTATTCTAAATTATATACATATAAGTGTAATACCAGCTCTCAGTGAAGGCGTAAAGCAATTTAAAGCAAAAATTCAATTCTCTAGAATTCTGAATCACACTATATAACACTGAATTGTATGTACAACCACAACGCGAGTTTGGCACATTTCTCTTGTATAGACTCGTAAACAGGTTTTTGAAAATGCAATCGCATCCACCTTCAAGTACATAAGTAAAACTTACATTTCATACAAATCTGAAAGCCTAATCCCCTCTTACACAAAGACTCACCATTTTGGGGGATTCCTAAGTGGAGACAACCTATTTGCTGAAAGCACGTTAAAAAGGACCAATGGTTTGAGTTGTCTCCCATCCCTGAATCTCTGTAGCGACGATTGGCAACCTGACTTTGCCTCCATCCCTTCTAATTATCTGATACAACACAAAGAAAAAGAGTAAGAAAAGCCCATTTCTCTTACCTAACCATTAAACTAAGTGCTTCCCATCTAAAATTCTAGCATGACAAAGTGTTCAAGAGCAAGGCTTATGTAAGTCGCAAACAATACCGCTACACCCAACCAGTTCTGTCACAGGATGTGTGCTACATCCCAATATTTTACACCACTCACCAGTCCAGATTTTCAGTGAGTTAACTGCAAGTGCTTTACATCTGAAAATAGTGAGGAAACAGAGAGAGCCAAAGTGTGAGTTATGACTTTTCATAACCCACTCAGTGGTCTACGAGTTCACAAAAACACACTCCAGTTACGTCATCAGTCACAGGAAGTGCATCACTTCAAACATTTGGAACTTGTACATCATGGCTGGTGCACAGTTATTTTGTTCACTTTTGGGAGTGAAATTTCATTTTCCTTGGATCACGTAAAAAATGATCGCACAGAAAATTCTCTGCGAACCATTTTTGAGTGCACTTTTGCACGCCATCACAAGAGCATGTCATGCTTTGAATGATTTTCTTCTTAACATCAAGCCCTTTCAACCGTTTTACACATCATTTTCTGACAAATCAGTCCACAGAATTTTGAGGGGGTACACAAGTCAATAGTCACCCTACCAGAAAAATAAAACGTCGCCAAAAATGTATATTACAAGAATGCTCTTGGTACAAACAGCTTACATGATTAGTTCAAGTGGTTTACCACAAAAGTAACCACTCGATGTTTCTGAATTTGAAACATCTCATGGTTTCGACTGTGGTAAACCGCTCAAACTAATCACGAAAGCTCTATTTCCACGACAAGAAGCAACAATGGGGATTCTATGAGAATTTCAAGCGAATTCTGTCCACAAGTGATGTAAGGGTCTCTGTAACACTGTCTCTCTTCCACACAAGCAAAGCCACTGATGAAATGCTGACAAATGCAAAAGCAAGGCGCCAACCGCGAACTTTCCATCTGGACGACATTGTTGGTGTGATCAGATCAGGAGGTGAAAAGTCTTTGTTAGCAAGCTCCTGAAAAACAAACGGGTACAGAACTTTGTCAAAATTCAAAATAAATGCAACTCTGAATGCGTGTTTAGCTTCGTTACCCCATAACTCTGGAACGCACAACCTGCCGGTCTGAGAGACTTAACAGATATAGACTGTTTTAAGTCTGACTTAAAAACATATACCAAGCAAATGGGCAAAAAGCACCTACATAATCCACTTATTATTATTATTATCATTTTTCATCAATGATCTGGTGTTCCACCCCACTGAATACTTTGTTACGTGTCAGGGCAATTTCTTGCATCAACTTTGAATGTCACAAACGCCACTTACATTATGTTCTTTCTTTATATTTATATTAACTAAGTCATGTATGATCCAAAAAAAAACTAGAGAGGCAGAAGCCTCCATGGCTCCCTTGTGACACAGGTCAAGGTCATTCACAAAAGTATGTTTGTAGAGCTCTTATCACTATCCAGTATCATGCTAAGTGATGTGTCTGGCGCTCTGAGTTCCTGGCAATATTACAATTTTCCCCAAAACAGTTTGTACAGCCTTGACCTTTGGTCAAAGTCATTCAAAAGAGATCTCATCAATGTCTATCATCATGCCAAGTTTGATGCCTCTAGCATTTGTAGTTCCTCCGAAAACAGTAATGTTAAAATTCACAACAGACAGCTTTAATGACCTTGACCTTCAGTCAAGGTCATTCAGAAAGGTAGGTCTCATTGCTGTCTATCATCACGCCTCATTTGGTGCCTCTACTGTTTGTTGTTTTGAAGAAAATGCCAAGGTTAAAGTTTCCACAAAAAAACACGCTTGCATGACCTTGACCTTGACTAAAAGTCACTGAACACAGGTATGTCTGTAAAGGTGCTGCTAATGTCAATCATCGCACATAGTTTGATGCTTCTGATTCTTCTAGATACTGATAAAATGCAAATGTAAAATTTCCGAACTGTTTCAATGACCTTGACCTTCAGTCAAGGTCATTTAAGATGGTATGTGTGCATAGGTCTTATCACTGTCTATCAGCATGCCAGGTTTGGCACCTCTGTTGTTCATTGTTTCTGAGAAAATGCCAATGTTAAGGTTTCACAAAACTATCTTGTACGGCCTTGACCTTGACAGAAGGTCACTGACTACATGTATATCTGTAAAGTTCTTATCAATGTCTATCATCATGCAAGGTTTAAAACTTCTGGCATTTGTACATTACAAGAAAATGCCAATGTAAAATTTTCAAACAGAGAGCTTTAGTGACCTTGACCTTGGGTCAAGGTCATTCAAAATGATATGTTTTGAAAGGTCTTGTGCTAGTCTATCAGCATGCCAAGTTTGGTGCCTCTACTGTTTGTAGATTCTGAGAAAATGACAACGTTAAAGTTTTCTGGACACACACACACACACACACACACACACACACACACACACACACACACACACACACACACAGACAGACAGACGACGGAGGGTTAATACATAGACTCCCATTGTTACACAAGGGAGCCAAAAAAAAGTCGGGCATTATCCATGAAATATTCACAAAATCAAGATTAGTAGCAATGAGTAAAAGAAATACATGATGATGATTTCATTTTAAAACTCTCTGATACCTAAGCAGACATATGTCTCATTGTCTGACTATTCCTGTGCCAAAGTGGACAACATTCAGGACAAAATTTTATGTCTTATACTTTTATTGTCGGCCAGGACAGTTCGTCTGATTATTCTGATTATAAATCCCGCAAATATGAAGTCCTGAGCATGCTACAGAAAACATCCATGCAGTACGCATGTTCACCGTGGATGGGGGGAAAAGGAAGAAGAATACTGACACAAAAGACCAAACACCATTCAAACATGTTCCTTCAAACACCAAAATTCACCTTGGACAGAATGGTGTACAGAGTCTGCATCTCTTGCTGAACTGTGCTGATGTTCTTTATCCCATCTCCAGTGTGTAAGAGGAGCTGCTTGGGACCACTCCCATCCTAAACACAATGACAAACATACCAAATCACAGTACGTTTCTGAATCCCGGCTTAAAAACTAAACTACTACTTTATTATCCCTTTCGGGAAATTCCCCCGAGGGAAGCACGTCGCCGCGGTGCAGCGCCACCCAATACCTATCCTTTTTTATTTTTATTTTTTTTACAATTTTGCTGGGGGAGGAAAGCCGGATAACCCGGATAGAAACCCCCGATTGGCAGCCCGGCAGCCAGGAAAAACCGGTGTCACATATCACAAGCTCGACCTGGGCTCGAACCCACGCTTCATCGCCATGACATTGGTGACGGCCGTTCAATAGCGCAGCGGCTAAATCCGACGCGCTACCTATTAGACCACCGCTCACCCCGGGTGAAAATGGGCCCATGATCCCAAAGGAGGACAAGTGTGTAGCAAAGCCATGAGCGCACATCAGCAAGTTACGCACATCAGCAAGTTACGCACATCAGCAAGTTACGCACATCAGGCCCCGGGTGGTTTGAACGAAAAGCCGTAACATAACCCTCTGAACTTTTTTCACACACAATCCATGGTCCTGTGTCACCAAAGGATGGGTGTTGTGATTGCTAATTTTCACTATTCTTTTTTGTTCTTTTCTGCCCAACATTTTTTTTTTTTTCACACACAGTCCATGGTCTTCTGTCATCTAAGGATGGGTGTTGTGATAATTTTACTATTTTTTCTGGTCCTTTTCTCGCCCACCGTTGTTTTGTTTTTTTTTGTTTTTTTTCCCGCGCCGTGTATGTCAGTACGTCCGCAGAGTTACCTTTTGCTTGTTTGTTGAAGTTATGTCCCATTTGTTTATGTCCTGAAGAAGGCGTAAGCCGAAACGTCGACCTGTGCCGTCCTTTGTGAAAGTTAAGTGGTTTCTGTCCCTTTTGTGTCGCTTTTATTTGCTTAACTTGTAACCACTTCGCAGTCATTACCGTTTCCGTTTCTATTTTACGCACATTATGTTAGGGGTGTCCGTGGGCATGCTCCCCCAGATTTTTTTTATATAGTTTTAATGAGCCTAAAATCTGTGCAATTTGGGGCATTTAATAATAATAAATAATAATAATGAGTATTGTATAGACGCTTTACCCAGTTTCATGAATCAGCTCAGACCGCCGCAAACTGAACCCAACACGCACGCTCACGTGAATCACAAGCATTCTCTCACACACTGGACAGAAACACATTACAATCACATGGTGCGAAGGGTCAGCTCGGCTATTTAAATTTCGGAATTCAGAATTGCAAAGGGTCAGCTCAGCTATTTAAATTTCGGAATTCAAAATTGCATTTGTTTTTCAAAACTGGTGGCCTGAACATTTCCAAAGCAGGGGGGAGGAAGCCGGAGTACCTGGAGAGAACCCCCGACGATCTGCCCGAATGAACAGTGCAACATATGAGAATGAAAAATTCTTTTCCCTGCGTGGGACTCGAATCCCCTGACCTCTCACACTGGTGACAAGTCTCTTATTAGTCTTAACCACTAGACCACCGACTGCCCCATTTTGGCATGGTTTTAAGTGCTTCAGAGGTGGAAACACTTTTTTTGGTTGTTGAGGAAAAGGTTTAAAATTAGACCAAAATCTGTGCAATCTGTGCTTCTGAGAGGGACACACACTTTTTCAGGAGAGTTAAAGTTTTAGCCATAGGTGGAAATCCATCAAAAGGTGGAAGATTTTAATCCCTGGTAAATGGCACAATACACTCTGATCAAAACGTGAAGGACAGGGATTTCTATCACTCATACCATGTCAAAAAATCACTGAAGTGTGACCAGAAGCTACTGCCTACCAACAGTAACAATACTGAATAGTGTGGTCTATCACTACCACCAGCAGCTCACACTGGTAGCCAATTTCTTATTTGGTGATTCTAAATTTCAACCAGTGAAATACCAGTTATCACTGGTAAGCGCAAACACTGATGTTTGTTAAGGACTTTCTTCTTTGTTTTTGTGCGTTGCCTGATTTGTTTGTTTCAAGCTCACCTGAGTTGTTGCTAGGAAGTCTGCATTCCGCTGCAAATGATCTTTAATGTATGTCACACTGCTGGAGATGTAGCGTAAGTGTTTTGACAGGTTGGCGACAATCGCAACAGCATCAGCGCACCTGGAAATAACAATAAATGTAAGAACAAAAAATGCATGCCACATGGAACATGCATGCCCATGGAACAGATCCGTGCTAGGCCCGTGTCCATTTTTCCAGAGACCAGTTTCAACGAGAAAATGAAGGACTTTGTTACCTTGAGAACCACTGGCCTAACTACACGACAACCAGTATTGTGATATATACATACATGTACATTGTACCTAATCAAGGCTTCATATCCGTGGGAACTATACTCGGATAAAATATCCTGGCTGACAACCAAAACAAAGGACATTTGTCTTGAATATTGTCCAGTGTGGCACAGAAATGGTCAGACATATGTCTGCTTGTGTCACAGAGCTATCAGACATTTCAAAAAAGGGTTGGTCTATAACAGACCTCGATATGAAGCCCTGACAAAGTGCAGTGAGTTGAACATGATCTGTATGCGGAAGCCTATTTTTTTTTTTGCCACAACTCTTTTTGCCAGCTCCAGTGGTGTTCCTCCCTGGTAATGGGTGGAATCCACGTAGGGCTCGAAAGCTGGGGCAATTTTTATTATGCACGAGGATGGAGATGAGGATGATGGTAAGATGATGCCATGGAGGTTCGTGTGGTTTGGGACTGCGGGACAGGGCCACATTCCACGCTCCCTGTCATAGATATCCCGGCGTTCGCCAGTCCCGGGAACTACGGCATCTGTGGTGCTGGCCGTGTAATCATCCACATCATACGATGTGTCATACCAAGGGAAGCACCCCCAAAGTCGCACCCGTGAAGTGGGTGAATCTCGGCTGTGCGGCTACAGCCTCCCCACTGGGCCCATAGCACACCCGCTCTGGGTAGGAGCCGACCTAGGTAGGAAAAATCCCGCTTGCCTCGGCTGGGATTCGAACCCGGGTCTCCCGGTCCATGGTCCGAAGTGCTAACCACTACACTACGGGGGCCGGTTGTATGCGGGAGTCTTGTTCCCTGTACTGAAGTTTCTTTTTGCTCAGCGCTGGTTGAAAGACACTGGGACCATTTCGCAAGTCTCAACCGGACAGCAACTGCCAAAACTAAAAAGTTACATACCTGACTTCACTCTTGACCCGGATGGGTACCAGACTACTGCTCTCCCAGTTCCTCTTGTGGACGGCTGCCACTCCCTCCATAATCTTCTTCCGCACACCAACCTGAGTTATCCCCATCTGTGTGGACGAAAAGAACAAATATGTCCACCGCAAGTCATTTTTCACCCCCCCCCCCCCCCCCCAAAGTGTAAAACCAAACAAAAAATATACGGAGGCAACAAGTTTTGGTAGTTCACTTTACAGTCTTTTCCTGCTTTGAGGCAAGAAACGTTTGTCTATGCCCATAACAAAATTAATACCGTATGACAAACAATGGAGGCAATAACTGAATTTGTCCTATTTGGAGCTTCTTCAAGTAACTATCAAAAAAAAAAAAAAAAAAATTTATTACGAAAAAAAACTACGCAGCAATCCTTACATTTACAAGGTCCTCTTCTATGAAGGTCAAGAGAAGGGCAAAGTCCACATGATGCGCGCGGAAAACTTCCAGAAACTGCCCCAGGTCAAGGCCATACAAAAATACCTCGAGGTCTCCATATCGCAGGTCAACAGTCCTGAGGAGAATGGAAATGCAAGCATCTCATGAAAGGATGAAGAAAAACGCTTCTCTATTGGCTGTCAAAGCCCAAGAAAAACATTAAACAAAAGAAGAAAAAAAAACAATCAGGCACAAGTGATTTAATTGAAGAAACAACTCAGTCTACGGAACTGTCAGTCAACGAACCTGCATGTTTGACAAGTGTGACGGACGGCATAGCAGTCACCATTACTGCAATTCCACAGGTGCCGGTCAACAGTACAAAATAACTGGTGGCTTCTAAAATTTGGATGGTTGAGGATACAGATTTTCATACTTGGGTCTGGCCCATTGATTTTACAAAATGGAGTTGGGGTCTTTCTACACACTCCTGGGCTAGCAAATGTTTTAGGACTTCTGCATCACAGGCCTTACCCATTCACTCCCTGTTTAGGGGAAGTAAGATTTACAGCTCCTGTTCCACTGGCTGCATCACCCGCCCCTACCTCTGGCACTGGTTTCCCCTCAAACAGCCAAACTATCTGCACAAAGAGACGGTTAAACAACCGTGTGGTTAAAAATAAAAAATAAAAAAAAAAATTTAGAGGAAATACGAATTATCATGCGCCACACATTCATCAAATGCCCCCTACAGAACGTTTGTTTGCTCCACTAACTAAACTCTACAAAAGCAAGGCAAAAAACCTCCAAAAGCAGGGCTCCAGGATGCTGTCTCAAAAACATATCATAAAGTATACCCACTACAAAACTATGTTTCAGTATACACTAGTGAAAACTCCCCACACGTCTCTGAACCCAACAAGCAAGGAAGTTGGTGAAAAATGTTCTCTGGACTGTTCCTTTTGCTATAAAAACCTGCTATCTTTCATCAGAAGATATTTTATGTGCCTCGCATTTTTCTGTGAAAGCTAGTCTGCTTTTCTTTGCATTCCAGAGGAAAAGTTCGGCTGATGTCACACGGGAGACATTTTAGTCTGCACAAACATCGAACACGTCTCGAACACGATCCAGAAAAATTACAGCAAAGACATGTCGTAGCCGTATGTCACACGAGGAACAAGGAAAAATGCAGTGGAAAATGGAAACAGGGCAGATGGGGATGAAGTGGCTGTGTAAATTCCATGCACTCAAAACAAGCTAGTCAACCTCATCTTTCCCACGAGCCAGGTCAATGGCAGTCAGACCGTCCGTGTGCTTCTTGTTGCGATCTGCGCCCCGATCCAGCAGCTCCTTGATCACACCAAGCTGTTCTCGCTGCGTGGCCCAAGACACCGCCTGACAAAGAACAATAAGGCGTCTTAATTTCACTCTGTAACCATTCTTGGGGAAAAAAAAAAATGCCACATCAAAGTAAACGAAAGTGATAAACTGTGCAACAGAAATTACCAACCGAATATTTTGACTGTGATGATACATACCGTCCATCCCCTCGAATCTTGGCGATCTATTTCAGCTCCATTGTCCAGGAGAAGTTTAACCAGCTCCACACGTCCTTCTCTAGCTGCATACGTCAGGGCTGTAACGTGGTATCTGGAAAAAATTGGTAAAGAAGCTTGTTCATTTGTCATTTTAAAATATGTATTTGCTTTTAATATGTTTGCTTTCCCATCTAGTTACACTAGTCAGATTTCGATGCAATGCACATCATACACATTGGAAGGTGATGCTGTGCCACAGAGAAAGAGATAGAATGAATGTATATAATTAAGTGTGTGTGTGTGCGTGCGTGTGTGTGTGTGTGTGCGCGTGCGTGCGTGCGTGTGTGTAGAAAGTGTCCGTGCTGTTCTGCATAACAAACACCAAGTTACTGCCAAAGTTGCACTGGTCACTAACTGTACATGCTGTGTGTCTGTACCTGTCACGAGCGTTAACATCCACCCCCTTGTCAATGAGCAGCTTGGCACATTCAAGCAACACATCAGGTTTGCTGCAGTTTGATGAACACACAGCCATGAGCACAGTGAACAAATCTGAAAAGTAGAAATCATAAAAATAAACTGAATGAAACGTAAATCTCAATATGTCATACTTTTTTCTGTTCTTTTTTTTTTTTTTTTCTGTCTTGTTTTGTGATTGTCACTGCTGGGCTTTTTGTTTGTTTGTTTTGTTTTTCTCCCAGTATGTCAAATATTTGCAGAAATGTCCACTGCACCATTCGCAAGTCAGTCCATTCCTTGGTCACGCTGATGGCTGTACTTCTAGTATCAATACATATGACAGCCATACAACAGTCCGTGGAAAGCTTTTCGCTGTATGTGCTTACTCTGTGCACTGTCACTGGGGTCACAGCATCTTAAGTCTTTGTGGTGACTCTGGCCAGCATGTATGTTGTTCTAGAAGTGTTCCGCGAACTGAGCAGACAACATTGTTTGGTAGCGGGCTGAGAACCAACCAGATGACGCTGATTGGTAGCTATTTTTAAAAGATTTGTCACGTCCCAGTCTATTCATGAATGGACCTTGGGCTCAAAGAAAGTTGTATTTCTCCAACAGTAGAAGCCACAAAGTCACGAAAATGGTCGCGATGGCTAAAAGAAAGATCCTTCTCTCAAAAGCGGCAGTTTTCCGCCTTATCAGCGTTACAAACACAGAAGCTTTATACATGTATCTTACCATTGTGAACAATTGCTCTCCTCAAACAAACTTATCCAGTGAGCTGTAATATGAACTGCAAACACTGCGTCTTACATGATTTGGTAGTGGTGTGCATGTGTGCGTGTGTGTGTGTGTGTGTGTGTGTGTGTGTGTGTGTGTGTGTGTGTGTGTGTGTGTGTGTGTGTGTGTGCACGCGAGTGTAACTGTAATGCTGCAAAAAATTAGTGAGTAGTTTTACCTTTGTGATAGTTTGGATTTGCCCCCCTCTCCAGAAGCAGCTTGAAAATGTCTCCTTTGGCAAAGCTGCCTGCATACATGAGACCTGACCAACTGGATGTCAAAACTGTGTTCACATCAAGACCTGCAAAAGGTAAACAGATCCAAACAGGTATTCATAGTATATTTTATACTTATGAGGGCTTGGAAATAATGGGTGCACAGTGACAAAAAAACTGCAAACTTCCATTTTGGGCTCAGCACATTTGTGTTGATGGCGCTTGATAAAGCAGCATTGGTTTTCATTGCAGCTACTTATGTCTGTCTAATGAAGATGTTGAAAATGTGGCTCACATTACAATATAACAAACCAAAAGCAGTCTTAAGTTACATTTTTTTTAGAAACAGGTGGGTGGGTGTTTGGGAGTTTAAAATCCTTTTCCACCACATATGGGTGATATATCAAAACTGGGTGAAATGAGAAAAAGGCCGGCACAAATATCTTGCACCAGCTGGGATTGAAACTCACGACCAGAGCACTGAAAGTCCAATGCTCTACCATTTGGCTGCAGGATAAGAATACCTTGGTCCAGTGCCTTTCTCACGGCCTGTATGTTGCCCTGTATGATCCCCATGCGGAAATCTTCAGCCAAAGCACTGGATGGTTTACTCCTGCTACTGCTGGGCAAACCAAAGGTCACCCGTGATGACTTGCCATTTTGGACTGGTCCAGGTCCCTGTGACCCTGACACCTGCAAACAAGACGAGTCCATTAAAAGGTTTATACCACCATACATGTGTAATTCACTAACTATATAAAATTAAATAAATCTTAGTCTAAAATGGGGAATGAAGCAGAGCCAAGAGGTCAAAGGCACAAATGGTACAGTATACATGACTGATGGATCACCGAGTATTTGCTGTTTTTCAATTTTTGAACTCAGATTAAGTGGGGATGATGATAGAGATGAAGATGGTTTGGGGCAAGGGGAAGAGGAAGGGAAAGGGGAGGCACCTAGCACTGACAAAACTTCTGCTGTATAGGTACAGTTCACCCCCTACAACCCTTTTCACCTGGTGTAAATGCAGTACGCTCGTTTTTGGTTGTTGTTTTTTTTTGTTGATTTTTTTTTTCTGCACAGTGAAAGCACCATTACCACGAGGCAACCCTAACCCTAAATCTAACCTTAGGGTATGAGCTGCCAACTGAGCTTTCTCTGGCATAGTTCGCCGTCTCGTCCTCGAGGGCTATGACGTGGCAGCACGTACACCCGTGCATGTATCCTATTTACCAGCATTTCTCCAAGTCTGCGTACAGTGTCGCTCGTGACAGTGTGCACAACGTGAACACACTTCCATCGGCGACACCATGCATTAGCGTAGTACGGAGTCTCCCAAACGACTGTCAGACCATTCCAGCGCCAATGACACCACGGTAAAAGACAAACTAGTTTAGAGCAGACAGCTTAATTATTGGGCATAAGGGTAAGAAAGCCGGCTTACTGTCTCAGAATTTACTGCTGACAAGTCGTCGTCACCAAACATGAAATCATCGTCGCTGTCGGATTCCGCTCCGGCTGGTTTGAAGGAGGCCGCCATGTTGCAGATTACAGCAGATCTGCAGAAAATGTGAAAATAAAAACTTTCATGTTTGAATAAATATATTCTATTTATATTTCTCTGTCAATAAGGTTAAATGATCAGTGTAAATCGCTGGTCTTCTCTGGTGGTAATTGAAATATAATTTATTTTGCAGTCCGAGAACGACTTTTCTGCCCCACTGTCAACATGGCGAGGTACATAGAGAAAGTTACGCGTTTCTACAAAATTATCAAGGAGAACGGTGGCATAATGGGATCTGTGCGGCAGTTATTCTGGTATGTGACTTGAATATAATGTAAATATTTCTGAAGTCACGATATTTTAGTTATGTGCGTCCAAGTTCTTGTAGCAAGTGTTCATCACTCATGCTATCGCCAAGGTCACGAATCCAGCAATAGTACTCTGTAGTAGCAGACAGCATTTTGCACTAGACCTGCAACGCTATTGGCAGTGCGCATGCCATAGTTAAAGGAGATTACGGATAGGTTCTTTGGTTTAATCAGAGAGGTTTTTTTTTAGCTGATGTTTGCCACTGACCCAAGAATGCGTTTTACTTTTAGTTAGCCGGAGTAGTGAAGAAGTGCACACTGAGCACTCAAGAGTGGAACCACACTGTAGGTGTTTTGTCTTCTTGATGCTGGCGTAGTTTTAGTTTTGCCGCTGAGTCTCTGTGTGTGTGTGTGTGTGTGTGTGTGTGTGTAACTGTAAATTATGCCCTGCAGTGTTCCCGATTACGCACAGGTGTGCATTTTTTTATGCACAAAACTCTTAAACTGACACACATGTATTTGAGTATAAGCGCATACACACATTTTTTTGTCTCGCCATGACAAACAGTATTTTTCCAACACTCTTCCAGAATCTGATGAACAAAAGGTGATCTGTAACTAGCAGCCAGCACTTGCAACATCGCATTTCCACTTACATGCATAACAGATGGAATCTGACTTAACTCTCGGCAGTTCTTTCCCTTGAATTTCGATCACCTGTGATCGATGCTACAAGAGCTGACTGTGATCAAACAATTCCCTGTGAAAGCGTTTTTTTGCCTGTAGTTCATTAAAATAATGATGTTTATGACGCACATGGAAAAAAATACAAGTTTGTGATGTAGAAAATTATTTAGAACAGAAGCACTGTAAAGAGCTGCACTGCGACGATCCCTTCGTGCGTCATCTTGAAAATTTGGCAAGTTTGTTTACTCTTCACTGACACCCGTTTTGCGCCCACGTTGAGACTCAGATAGTGACATATGACACGTACTTGAGTTTTCAGGGAAAAAGGAACTGTCTCCTGGATTTCCATTCTAGTGGCTGATGTGATTAACACACGATCTGCTCTCGCCTGTTCATACCTGTTCTCACCTGTTCATAAATTCAGTGCGTTTTGTCAGTGACAGCTGAGCCTGACGTAAACACAGGTCAACTGCCTCAAAATTGATTTGCATTTTATATATGTATGGTGAAAAATTGTTTTGTGAGGGTTTTAGTATGAACTCATTCAAGCGATCCTGTTTTGGGCATTGATGACAGGTGTTAATTACTCTGCTGTAACACCTATAAATGTTGTAAAAATGAGCCTAAATTTGGATATGTGCTGCAAAACAGGTTGCATTTTATGGAATATTACAGTTTAACATGAACAAATTCGTATCATAGAAGTTTTGTTCTCTGAGGTTTTGCATATTTTGTGTATTGTCTGCAAAAAATATGTTTTTAGCAACCAAGTCAAAGGTCGCCATGCTTACCTCAAGCATAAATGCCAAACCTTAAGTATCATATGAAAGAGCAATCATTTTTGAGCTACTTGATATGCAACGTGACCGGATCGGTAAACAATACAATTCATAAATGTGACGTGAAGGAAAATATCCGAAAAAAAAAAAAAGTACCACGAGAGGCCAGAACTGTTCAGAGTTAAACACCCTGGGACACTTTTTCAGTTTTTGTCCAATCATAATGCTCAGTTTGGTAAGTCTGCGGGTTTCTCACTTTGTTGATTCGCTATGGCTGACATGCTACAATTCACATACATCTATCCTACTTGAATACTCTTTGCAAACAACGACGTTGACAATAATTTGAATTAAGAGAGCAGGGTTGCACATTTAAGTTGGTCCCAGGACATTGACCTATAAAAATTTCAAATGTCCTATTTTTCCCACCTTAAGCGGACATTTGTCCTATTAAAATTTTTATTGCCACTAAGTGGGCCAGGACACTGTGTCCTATCACTTTGCTGTTTCCAGGACACTTTGTCCTATAGAAGCTGTGGAAAATGTGCAACCCTGGAGAGAGTGTCCTAAGGACCTTTGTATTTTCCTTGTGATAGGGAACACTGTTCCCTGTCTGTAAATGTGCTACTATGACTTTAATCAGTATGGCTTAGCAACTTCGTGATTATACCATGTGCGCTTCCATTTTTCCAGGACCGATGAGCTGAAAACTGGAACATTAGTTGGAGTGGATGAAGATGGAAACAAGTACTATCAGAATAATATGTACTTTATGGGTAAGTGTTTATACGACTCAAGATTTTTGTCTGCATCACCTAGAATCATGCATCTCACGTTCAGTGAAAGTGAAACAAGGGCTGAGTTTAAATAGGCAGGGGTGCCACTTTTCCGGTCTGGCTTTATTGATCACCCTAAGCTCTCTCTCTCTATATGTAAATGTCATTTTGCCATTTCTGCTTTGGTTTTTTATTCTAAACCTAAACTACTTTATTTTGTTCGTTAGTTGGTGGTGGTATTTGTGATGGTTTTCATACATGAAGTGTACATGTCGTATACGTGTACTCGTGGGTAATGATGTAGAGATTGTAAAAAAATAAAAATTAAAAAAAATCTCATTCTTTACCATTGCACTTTTTGCAGGGCGCAGTCGCTGGGTACAGTACTCTCCAAAGTATGGTTTTGACTACGATGGCAGTCAGGTTCCTCCAGAATGGTATGTTAATTTTCAAGAGATGCCACTCACATGATCACATGTGTGTGTGTGTGTGTGTGTGTGTGTGTGTGTGTGTGTGTGTGTGTGTGTGTGTGTGTGTGTGTGTGTGTGTGTTTGTGAGAGAGAGAGAAAGAGAGAAGTGTGCATTACAAATTTATACATGTTATCATAATATAACTTTTATAAGCACTACAAATCATTACATATAACCAAAGATGTATTTTATATTTAGAATTCGATTTGAAATATTTTGTTTGTTTGAAAAATGTATTTAAAAATAAACTTGTGTTAACTTAAAATTGTTACTGGTGTTCTTTCACAGCACCCACTTCAATTCATAAATGATCATTTATAAATCTGCTTGTTCTTGCCAGGCATCGTTGGCTGAGTTACATCTCAGACGAGCCGCCCACCGTTGCCAAACTTCCCAAGAGACCCTGGATGGCAAAACACACAGAGAACCCCTCAGGAACGCCAGACGAATATGTTCCCTACAGCACAACTCGCCCCAAAATAGAAGCATGGCAACCACCCGTGCAGAAGTGATTCTGCAGTGGAAAACATTAAAAGACTTGTGACTGGTTTTCTGCAGTATCTCGCTGTTTGATATATATATGTCTCTCATCTGCTTTCGCATGAAGTGTTTAGATTTGAGACTCTAAAAGGAACCTGACAGTCATCTGAAATCTTACGAAAGAGAAGTATCCTGGAAACATACAGTAAGCAGTGTTTGTCGTGTCAAGTCTGCTTTTCTGTGACTGTCTGTGTGCAAGTTACTTAGCTGTTAGCGGCAGTCGCCATACACTTACAGGCCTTCGTTTTCAGAAAACTGGCGATGGGAGCAGAATTTCCCTGCTGGTTTGTCTGTAAACAGTTATCATTGGGAATGCTTGCAGGGAAAGAATCAGGAGAAGATTTACATGGTGTATGACTGTTACTGTAAATAAATTCTTCAGATGTGTTAATACAGAATCTTTGGAAAAGAACTTTTTTTCTTCAGGTTTTTGTTTTGGTTTTTTTTGTTGTTGTTTTTTCTGCTCTCTCTCTCTCTCTCTCTCTCTCTCTCACACACACACACACACACACACACACACACACAGAAGATAGCACGTGAGAACATAAAACAGTTTTGCTTGACAAAACTGATTCTGTCTTTACTTCACATGATACACAAAAGTACATGTACATACTGAAAGGTGAAACAGATATTTTTATACATAACACCGCACATCATTACACGTAAATGTTGACAATTTGTGGATGTTTCTCAAGGGGAAAAATAAACAGACATGACGGTTTGAATACATTAACAAACTTGTAAACATTGCCATGTAACAGACTGAAACAAATGTGCAGACTTGAACAGATGTTTCTTCTGGCCATTGCAACCGTTTCTCGTGATTTTGGGGCTTCTAATAGTAGAAAAATATGAGTTTTTGTGCCTACACGTCGATACGACCAAGTCACTAGAAACAGCCACCATTCAGCGTTGTTTAGTTGGTGTTCAGTTCGCAACCAAATGAGTATAACGTCGTCTGCTCTGTACGCGGTACGCTTTCACGTACGCCAACCACAATGGTTTCAAACGCTGTACTGTGATGCAAGTGACTGGTTCTGATGCACGGACTAAGCACATTCGCTGTTGTATGCCTGTCATACGTGTTGAGACTTTGCGACCGGCGCGAGTGCGAAAACAGCACAGAAACAACGAGGGTGGGTCGGGGTGTTTGGGGGTTTAACGTCCTTTTTCACCACATGCGGAGAAACAACGAGATGTAATCATGCATGAAAGTGTTGGAAACTATGCAGTGGATCTTCTTTTTCTTCTGGCGTAAAAAAAAAGCACCCCCCCCCCCACCCCCACCCCCCCCCCCCCAAAAAAAAAATCAATAAATCAATTAAACAAACAAACAAAAACAAATAAACAAACCAAAAAACCGCCTCTTTCACATCCTGTTCTACGTTCCCTTGCCGCTCTCACACACACTCCGTATCTTTACAAAATGAACTGCCCGTGTATGACGTCAGGACTGAATTTTAGTATTACGAAATGGAAACTCTCTCTCTCACATACACATACACATACACAGACGCGCGCGCACGCGTGAGCGCGCAAATCTGCCAGGCAGCAAACTAGCAACTGTCAACATAATTATAGTCATCTTTGGCTCACATGATAAGGACGGAGAGCTGACAAATGGCTGGCGTTTTCAATTTACATTGATCCAAGGTGCTCACACTAAGGACTCTTAGTCCTTCTCTGCCGTGGGAGACTCCCTGATTCCCAGCAGGGACCTCTCTGTAGGAGACGATGCGCTCGAATGGGATCAGATTGTCAAAGACATTGAAGAGGATCCTACTGAAGACAGAATTTTGATAATCCCGCCACGACACTGAAAGGTCTACACACAAGATCAAGGTCGGTCATTGTACTGAAGGGCCGGATCAGTTACGTTTTAGGGGAGGGAGCTTCAACAACGATACAACGTACAACGCCCGAATTTTCGCCGCTCAGACGAGTTAGGGGGAAACAGACGCTCGATTTTTACGCGGGGGAGGGCGGGGGGAGGGGGTACACAATTGAGGCTTCATCACTTTTCACTTTTGTTTTTTTACCGGGGCAGGAAGGAGGGGGGGGGGGTGAGCTCCTAAAGAAGAACTATACTTTCGGAAATAAGACGTAAGACACCCTGAACTAGGAAGAGGAAGAGAGCAGAAAAGCCACTAACGAAGCTTCATTCCTAAGAAGCGATCGATAATCCATTTGGAAATCATGGTCTTTTTCTTGATTTGTCCTACTCCTTCTTGTTCATCCTCTCTCTCTCTCTCTCTCTCTCTGTGTTACCCCTGTGCTGTACTGGGGGTGTCACGCGTTGTAGCTATGCACTGTATGTGTGTTACTGTAGGCATTGCGTGTGGCATATGCTATGTATGTCATGCTGTGTGTGTGTGTGTGTGTGTGTGTGTGTGTGTGTGTGTGTGTGTGTGTGTGTGTGTGTGTGTGATGTGATGTGATGTGATGTGTGTGTGTGTGTGTGTGTGTGTGTGTGTGTGTGTGTGTGTGTGTGTGTGTGTGTGTGGCAAGGACAGACAGTAAGAGAGACCTGTGCGTCTATGTTCTCATCCTTGGAAAAATAAAGTTTCAGTCAGTCAGTCAGTCTCTCTCTTGGACTTGAAAAATATTTGGAATTTGTGCCGCTGAAGTGCTTCCGAGACTGTCTTGTGAAACTGCGTCTTTAGAGGAAGTGCCTTTAAGAATAGTTACTGCGCCTTCAGCACCAAAATAGTGTTGTCATTGTGCGAACACTGATGAGATGAAAACCACATTATTTTTGTTTGTCCATTGGATGGAAACATTCGCCAGAAAATTAATGTATTAGATACTACGTCCATGGCTACCACTCTCTGCAGTTCTTCTCAGGTTGTAACAATGAAACTGCTTGGAAAATGCTAGAACCATTTATCTACCACGCTATAAAAATCAAAGAACAATTCCCAGATCACTTATCTGTTTTGAATGAAAAAAGATGTTTGGGCATGAAAATTGTAAAGACACTCATCCTGTGCTGAAGGGGCCGGTGGCCCACAACATTAAATGTTCGAGTTCGAGTTCTCTGTGTGTTGGTAGCATATAGAAAGCATTCTGGGGGAGGATGGATGGGTGTTTGGGGGTTTTGGGGGCAAGAAGGAAAAAAGGCCAGCATAATACCTGGCTCCGAGCCGGCATTCGAACCGGCTTACGACCTGAGCATTGAAAGTCCAACGCTCTGTCCTTCGGCTATCCCGGCTCCTCCACTGATTCTGGGAGAACTATAGCCTTTTTAAACACATATTACAAAAGTCACATATTATATTTAAAGATGACAAAAGACATGTAAACCTACACAACTACGTACAATTTATCTTCGATCAAGAAAAAAAAAAAGAATCAGGAGTGACTTTTCGCTTTAGCATCCATGTCACTCGAATAACGTAACAGACACGGTGGCGACTGATACCGGAAGTCAGGCCCGAAAGAGTCCATCATGGAGATATGCAGCTCATCCAAATTCACCTCCACCAGGCGAGAGTTCTGCTCCTCTCGCATGCGCCTCAGCTCCTGCGCCACGCGACCGGAAGCCTTGGGTTTTGAGGCGGACTTGCAAGAGCACGAGCAGGAGCAAGCCTTGGAGCAGACGACAGGGAGATTCAGGAAAGCCGTGCGGAAGTTCTTCGCGCAGACGTTGTAAATGATAAAGTTGGCGATGAAATTGAAGTAGAAGAGCAGCTGAAACAGCTGCTGGCAGAGGTGCTCCAACTCGGAAGTGACGTAGGTGGGCGTAAAGATGGACCGGACCAGACCCTGGAGGCGGGCGGCGTGGCTGGGCAGGTTGAAGACCAGGAAGACGATTGCCACAGTGAGAAGCATCTTGAACGACTTTTGTTGCATCTTGCTCACATTGCCTAGCAACTCCTTCCGCTTTTTCTCTTTCGTCCAGTCAGCATCGTATTCCTCGCTGTCCCAGTACCCGCAGGTGTCACCAGTCTCCTGGGGCATCTGGAAAAACAAAGATCGTCAAATAACTGCCATCGCGGATTTCTGTTAGAAAAGAAGAAAAAGATGGCGCTTTGAGCCAACTTCAAACATTTGGTAAAGTTCCTACACAATACACAATTATTATTATTATTATTATTATTATCTCATTATTATTATTATTACTACCAACAAATGGGATACTTGAACCAGGTGGAAGTGTACCAGACGTCTCACCTGACTCTGCCTTTTCTTCCCGCCATTTTTTCGCCTGCTGTTGCCGCGTCTGCTGCCGCCTCTCGGGTTCTGTAGGGGTGGGTGGGTGGGTGTTTGGGAGTTTAACGGGTTCTGTAGGGTGCTTACCTCAGGAGTTGGGCAGCGTGTGATGGAATTCCCCATCGCCGTTCGCGGTCTGCCACCCACTTTGTTTTGCTTCCCGTCATGACCTTTTTTCTGGATCTCATCTTCACCTTGGGACAGACCTTGATTTCCACAACGAGGCACATTTCGATCTTCAGACTGCCCGGGTTCCTCGGTCCTTGACTGCTTTCGCCTTCCGCTTATTTTTCTTTGATCTTGACCTTGACCTACAATCTGGTTCTGCCGCTGACCTGCATCTTGGTCCTTGCTTCGACTCTGGTGATCTTGATCTTCGAGCAAGGAGCCGTGATCCTCGACTCTCGAATGCTTACGCCTTCCGCTTGTTCTTCTTTGGCCCTGACCTTGACCTTGGCCTACAATCCGGTTTTGCTGATGACCTTCACCTTGGGCCTTGCTCCGACACTGATGATCCTTATCTTTGAGAAGGGACACATCCTGGGTGTCTTTGCATGAGGTGCTGGTGACCTCGGTGCCTGTCCCAGTCTTGGGGTTCCCGCTCTTCTTGGAGAAGCGGACGATGACGACGAGGATGCGGGTGTTCATGAAGATGAGCAGGGAAAAAGGCACGATGAGCGTCAGCATCGTGTCCATGATGGAAAGACCCATGCGAACTTTCTCGTCCGACACGAAGCCGCACGTCTGTTTGCCTTCTGTGGACAAAATTTTAAATTTTAATGCGTGATCGTGAGGTGGTTAACTTGCGGCAAGTCAGGCATAAAGGAAGGAATGGACAAACGCACACTCACAGCCAGAGAGATGATGATGATACGTTTTTTATTCAGGATAGAGCATTTAGGCATTGTTGCCTATCTTACATGCTGTCCTGAGAGAGAGAGAGAGAGAGAGAGAGAGAGAGAGAGAGAGACGCAAAAGTGCACGTACTCAGGTGGCAGTACTAGTGGTCTCGACTGCCACCAAAATTTGTTTTTCTTCTTCTTCTTCTTTCTTCTGTGATCAAACCAACTGCGTAAACGTTTGTCACCACATGGCGAAGGCACGATTGAGAAAGGGTTACTCAGAAATAAACGTTATGTGCCGAAGGCATAGGAATGTTTCGGAAACTATGGCCTACAAATTTCTCTGCACTGACCTTGCACCGTGATCTGTTTAGTCGTCCAGAACGTGTGTAGGTAGATCAGCGAGGACGCCCCGGTCAGCACCAGGACAATAGCCCGAGCTTTGGTCGGCTGATTCACCAGAGCGGCCATTTTCTTGTGGAACAGGGTCAGATACATCACGGTCGTGAAGCAGACGATGAACCACACGGACAAAAAGCTCAGCATGTAGGTCACGTAGACGAGGATCGTGCAGATGGGCTCCTGGTCAAAGAAGTGCAGGTGAAGGTTCTCCAGCCAGCCAGCGACCAGGGAGAACAGAAATCCAGAGTCGGTCAGAGCTAAAGCTGCGAGGTAGACAGAGGTCGAGTTGCGCTTCAGCGGGGACAGTACAAAGACGAGGAAAGTGAGGATGTTGCCGACGATACCGGTGATGATCATGATCGGGATGACGAACTGGTTGCAGAAGCTTATGAAGGCTTGGAAGGTCGGGTAGGCGGGGTACGGCGAGGTGGCTTCTGCCTCCTCCATCCCGCCTCCTGCCAACAGCGCACCGCTCGTGACAGGCGTTGAAGGTGGAGTCCCTACTGGAGGCTCCATAAAAATGCTTCGTATAAGGCTCATAAGCCTGCGGAAAGACAAGAAACTAACATTAACTTTGTTTAGTACTTCGTACACTTGTTTTCAATGTAATGGGCTGTCACAAAAGGGGGGGGGGGGCACAGGGTAATTTGGGGCATGTGGAGTTCTTGGTATCACTGAAAAGTGCAGAAAATAAGCTTCTCTTTTCAAATTGTTTTTGTAGCTTGGTGTAAGCCGAAGGTATGATTGTTAAAAACTTGTTCTGGGAGACTGGCCATTTTGAGAAAGTGTGACGTGGGAAGCATGCCAGTATGGCGTAGTTGTACTAGGTTCTCATTTTTAACATGTTTATAGTTAGTAAGTTATTTATACGCCGCGCAGTCAACATATTTATAAGCTGCATTTATCCTTTAAACGTTCACAAAAGTTGTATTAGTTGTTTAAGGATCCGGAAATGAGAAATCTCAGTCGCTAAATTTGACATACTACCAGTGTTTTTTTGTTGTTGTTGTTGTTGTTGTTTTGGTTGGTTGGTTGGTTGTTTTTGTTGTTGTTGTTGTTGTTTTGTTTTGTTTGTTTTTTTGTTTTGTTTTTTTGGGTTGTTATTGGGTTTTTTTTTAATAACGTCTCAAAGGTGGCTGGGCGACTTTGTCCCTTTTTGTGGGAGCCAAACACAAAATTAATAGAGATCTCTCTTTAAAAAAAAAATGTTCTTGCATTTCACCAAAAGCACCGGTCACCGAGACAGGGAAACTTACGGATTATGCACTTCCTACAACATGGCAAAGGCATTCAGTATGGGTAGCTGTATATTTTTGTGAGCCGCAGTGCCCAAAATGTAGAGCAGAAACTTTAAGAAAGATGCCCGATAAAATGTATATCTCAGAATTGTACCAGGAGGCCCCATTTTTGCACAGTGCTTCGGACAGTTTTCAAACCTTGGCAAAAGGTAGGCCTAAGCAGTGCATAGCAAAACTACTGAATGATGCTGTCCACACGGCGTGGGAACATTATTAGCATATCCGCATCTTCATGCAGCAAAACCGCTGAACATTCTTGCCCACACGTGGGTTAGTTCAGTCGACGACAAGATAAACACTGTGACGCAGTGGTAAGGAGGTACTATTGACAAACTATACTGCCGAGATGCGCAAGCTCGTCATATCACAGCGGTGGCTTTCACACTTGGGATTCTGCTCAAGAATGGGGTGGCACGGATTTTGACTGTGAGTGTGTGTGTGGTCTCTGTCATTCTTCAGCAGAATCCCAAGTGTGAAAGCCACTGCATGACCCAGCTAATTGATTTGACCAGAGCCGAAAGCCGGATGCAGTCAAATGAATTGGGCTGGCCGTTCATGTGCACATGCTGAACCATACTTTTACATGGCATTTTAAAACACACACACACACACACACACACACACACACACACACGCACGCACGCACGCACGCACGCACACGCACGCACACACACACGCACGCACACACACACACACACACACACACACCAGTTTCGTACCGCGCACGAGTATCCCACGTTTTTGACTCATTTACGGTTTTGGCCCTCTATGCGACACACACGCGAAATTTACGGTTACTCAGCGGCTCTTACTGCGGCAAACACGAGTATAATCACAGTGAAACACTCCCACTGAGCCACATTTAAATCGACGAAGACATGAATTAATTATGATGTTGTGTTGTTGTTTTTTTAAGTGAGGCCACTGGGGAACAACCCCAAGTTACTGGGGAGCCGGGTTGGTCGAATGGTAGAACGTTGGACTTCTAATGCTCGGGTAATGAGGTCGTATCCCGGCTGGAGCCAAATATTTGTACTGGCTTTTCATCGTTGCTCCGTCCTTGATATCACCCGTATGTGGTGGAAAAAGACGTTAAACCCCCAACCCCTCCCCCCCCCCCCACCCTCCCTAACTTACTTGGTAGGTACTGAGTTAAAGCAGAGTTTAGCATCAGCAGGCTTTTCCTGCTTGGCCCTAGCCGCCTCCAGCCATGCGGCGCCTTAACCTGTTCAACGCTTCACGGACTACCGAGGCTGGGTGGGTGGGTGGGTGTATGGTGGCTTAACGTCTTTTTCCACCACATACGGGTGATATCAAAGACGGGGCAACGATGAAAAAGCCAGCACAAATATTTGGCCCCAGCCGGGAGACGTTTACCAGTACCAGATATCAATACCAATCACCCACGAGCTACGGCAGAGGTTTTTACGAAATGGAATATCACTATTACCGTATGACCTCTAAGTCGACATCCTCTTAAGAGGAAATTGAACCCCACCCAATCTCTACATCAAAATATAAATGTTTTCAAAACCGTACAACAGATTATTGAGTCAATCGGGTCGTTTCGCCATTAAAATTTTTGGTAAAATTTTTATACTTTACGATGTGTCCACGCGGACGGGCCGCTGCCACCACTCACCAAATCACGCTCCCTACTGCATGTTTACTACAGTAAAGTTTGACATGTTCTTTTCTCCTTTTCTTTCTTTTTCCTGTCCTCTGTTTTCCTACGTCATTACATGTCAACTTTTTTTTTTCATGCCAGGCCAATTTCTACGCCATGTCTGTATGTAAACTGGTTCAGATGAGCACGTACATGAGTTTTAACTTGTTGTGCTCTCTTACAATGTAATGCTATTACTGTTTGGCGGCGTTTCTTCAATGAATAAAAAAATGTTTAAACCAAATGGAATAGTGCCTGACCAACGTTGAGAGATAATCCTAGTTCCTCCCTGCCTACCTGCACTTTTGGTCACGATCAACCGGTCCCAAAGAAAACCTCGGTCACCAAACTGTGTGTCAGCTTCACCCTTGCTGCTGTCGATTTCGATTCCAGCTGTCGGCTGGTAAGCGCCAGACTGACCAAAGAAAAGCAGACGACTTCTTATTGCTGCTGGTCGCCTGACTCCGCCCGCGCCGGATGTACGTGAGTTTGCTCTGACGCATTTCCGGTTTTCGAACATTGTCTGGTGTGTAAGTTCCCCCACATGGTCAGTCAAGTCACGAAGTCTGACGACTCCCCAGCACAACAGCCTCTCTGAGATAAGGTGTTATTAACGGTGTACCAATATCTGCGTTTTGTAAATCAAGTTGGCCGAGGCAGTCGTGAGCGAATGAAGGCTCAGCGAGTCAGCTCTTCAGGGTATCACTGTCTCCCTCTAGGCGCCATGAGCACTCAGGGTGAAGCCTTGCGCTATTTTACGTCGTCATCATCATCATCATCATCATCGTCGTCGTCGTCGTCGTCGTCGCCGCCGTCGTCGTCGTTGTCGTCATTTCACCTTCACCATTATCATCGTCATCAAGCCACACAGTATTTGCAAACCTAGCTTTGGAAGGCAGCATTATTGTTTTTTTTTTAAATGTAAAACAGATAAACTGGTCTACGGTGACCGCTTACACTGGGTGCACTTCCATCTCTCCCGATACCCACCCTCACAATACAGTTCGCAGCTGCTATGAGAAGAAACAGTTCGTTCGATCATACAAGCTGACTGCGTAGTATGCTATCAGCTCTGATATTGCATATTTGTGACCGTCCACCACGAAATGAGTCGTCTTGTAACATGAACAAATAGCACAAGAAGACTCATTTCGTGGTGGAGGGTCACATTTAGGTTTGGTGTTTTGTTTTTTGTTTTTTTCCCCTCCAAATCAAATAAAACCTGCCGTTAATGTGATTAGCTCCTGAATTTGAACAAATCAGTTATCGTCTTATAAGCACGAAATGCCATCAAGATTACGAGATATCGATATTTCGACTGGTGCAGTTTTCCATAGGATATAATTATGCCCTTAAAAAAAAAAAAAAAAAAATGAGCAGCACCTGATTTTCAACAAATCGACCAGTTGTCGTCTCACAAGCACGAAATGCCATCCAGATTGCGAGACATCGGTATATCGACTGGTGCAGTTTTCCATAGGATATCTGTATAGTGCGCTAATGAGCAAAGGATGAAAATACTGCACGGACAATGCTAGCGTTGCTGTTAGGTCTAACACAGAATGTATGTATGTATGTATGTATGTATGTATGTATGTATGTATGTATGTATGTATGTATGTATGTAGGTACATGTAGGTAGGTAGGTAGGTAGGTAGGTAGGTTGGTTGGTTGGATTACCTGTTTGTTTTGTCGTTGTTTTTGGGTGGTGGTGTTCAAGGATCTTCTCTTTGTCCTCATAAATCAAATGTTTTAGTAACAGCAGAGACACACATAGAGAGGACGTTAGACCCCCAAACACCCACACACAGAGAGATAGGAAGGAAAGGCACTCGCGGAAATATGCTATGCCACGGCACTTCTGACTTATCTTCGCTGACCCAACTTACGTTAAGAACAGTTTCGCTCGTGAGTGCGCCTGTACGTTCGAAATACTCTGTCTTGATAATTAGTACAGCTCTTGATGCGGTACAATGTAGTTTACACTTTGCGCGTGCGGTCGAAAATGCAAATTCTACGACTGTGACTTGAGCGCTCAGGGTGGTCGCCGCGTCATCGAGTACGCTTCCGTCGGCTCAGTGCCAGCATTACAGACGCTGTCACTATCCAGGTGTCTAAGTGGTGTGATGACAGGTCCCACGAAAACAGCTCAGACCGATCTGTGAGCATAAAAATGGTAGTAACAGCCCCTTTAAATAGCACCTTCTGACCGAATCACTGATTATTCTCCTTTGTGTATGCTACTTGAAAACCATTTTGGGAAGTTTGGGTTTAGCAGAAGGTCTGAGTAATAATAATAATAATAATAATTATTATGAGTATTATATAGGAGTAAGATAGTATTAGAGTAAGATAGTATTAGAGTAAGATAGTATTAGAGTAAGATAGTATTAGAGTAAGATAGTATTAGAGTAAGATAGTATTAGAGTAAGATAGTATTAGAGTAAGATAGTATTAGAGTAAGATAGTATTAGAGTAAGATAGTATTTGAAGCTGTAACTTTCTGGGAGGTGCAGAATCCAGAATTTCGAAATTTGACAATACATCTTTACAGTACATGTATATCTCCTACTTCAGTACTTTGTTTGATGCAAAAATACTTGTTTCCCGTGTTTCAAAACTCTTAGGGAGGGAGGAGAGGGGGTGGAGTCATATTAATGGCTTACTGTTGTGTTATTTAAAATTTAACACATTTTGTACCGCGCACGAGTAGCACACGTATTTGACGCTTTGTCTGTTTTGACCCTGTATGCGGAAAATCAGGCAAGATTAACGCTTAGATGACGAGTCTTACTGCAGCAAACACGAGTATAATCAAAGAGCAGCATTCCCACTAAGCTTTTTTCTTTTTTTAAAGTGAGGCCATTGGTGTACAACCGCAAACTTACTTGGTAGGGATTGAGTTTAACAGCGACCTGGTTCCTAGGGTAGCAAAGGATGTAAGTAGCTGCAAGAGGGTGGGTGGCTTGGTGGCTGGGAGTTTAACGTCCTTTTCCACCACATATGGGTGATATCAAAGACGGGGCAACGAGAAAAAAGGCCAGCACAAGTATTTGGCCCAAGCCGGGATTCGAACTCACGACCCGAGCATTGTAGCTGCAAGAGCCAGCTTCCTATCTCACTATGTATGTCTCGCGTAACAGTCGCGATTTGCCTTATGACCTTTTTTTTTTTCTTTTTTTTTTGAAGAACGCTTTTTTCGTCGTTACCCCAATCGCATGACTTCATTTGACCCGTGGTATATTATATCAGAACTCCCTCAGAATAAAGTGACGTCACACATGTTGGCGTCACTGTCACAATTTACATGAGCCAAACAAGTGTTGGGATTTCTCTGAAAAATAGCGATGCTGTAATGCTGGGAAAAAATCATTCAGCACGCACAACGATATTAATTTTCACAAAGAATTGTTTTTTTTCATGAAAGGTGAAATAAAAAAAGACAACCACAACAACAGGAAGTGGCGGAAGCGGATGGGAAAGAGATCTCTTGTCACATTTGCTTTGTTTTTCTAATTGAGATTTGTGTCAGTGCAGATCAAGTAAGTTGGCACACGTGCACACTGCAGCAGACAAGTCTTGGCATTCATGTGCTGGTGGGCGGTCTGTTATATCGAACAAACGTATACAATGTAGGTCATTATGGGAATTATCATCACAAGAGCTCTAGAAAGGCTATTAGGAACGGGGTGGGTGTGAGTGTGGGTGTGTGTGTGTGTGAGGGGGGAGGGGGTCAAAATGGACGCCCTTTTTCCGTTGCTATGCCGCTTCAAAACTTTCGACGACGATTGCCTTCACCTGCTTTGTATTGGCTTTATCATCGTTGCCCCGTCTTTGATATCAACCGTATGTGGTGGAAAAGGACGTTAAACTCACAAACACCCCCCCCCCCTTATTATTATGCGCGGCGTTAAGCCCGAAATAACTAACTAACTAACCCTTATTATTATTGTTCGTCAAAAACCGCCCAGAGACACTTCTTCACTCTCGGGTCATACCATTCGCGGTCACCACACTCGGCCTGCTTGTCTCGGCCTGGCCAAAAATTTGCATAAACCTATCTATCACTGGTTCACGGACTCGAGTAGGAGGGGTGCACATGGCCAGGTCCTCAGTGTATGGGTGTTGTGTTTTGCCGAGGGTCCCGCTTCCACGCAAGGTCAATTCGCTGCAAAGAAAACAAAATGGTTTGCCCCCAGTGGACGCTTCTCTTTGACGGCTGCTGCTTCAACTTTCGACTGAAGTTGACATTTCGTATGTAGCTGGTTTTAATTATTATGTTTTGTTTTGTTTTTTTTAAATTACATATATATATTGTAAAAGTATTCAAGTTTAAAGATGTGTCCTTCTTGGAGGGGATGTAAAAAGGGAAATAACACAACGAGAACTCTCATCATGCCTAGGTCTGTTTGGTCTTCTGTTTTTTTTTCTTCTCCTTTTTTTTTCGCCGTGAGAATTGAATTACTTTTTGAGTACTATTTTCCTGTTTTCAAACTGTGCTCTTCCGTCCGTGTGTGTGTGTGTGTGTGTGTGTGTGTGTGTGTGTGTGTCAGACTGCGATGTTATCAGTCGTCTGACGTGCGTGAAAGACACTTTGAGGACGATGTTCAACAAGACAACGACATGGATAACAGCCATGATCACAGAAAAAGGTTTAAACATGATTCTTTTTTCCAAACCACTTTATAATCCCTACAGGGAACTGAACTTAACGTTACAGAACTGAATTGAATTAAATTGAATTGAACGAAACTGAATTGAATTGATCTCAACTGAAACTAAACCTAACGGAACCGAACTAAACGGAACGGAATTGAATTAATTGAATTGGATTGAATTGAACTGAACCGCATTCAGGCGAATTGAATTGAAATACGAAAGACCGGCGTTCTTATGCCACCTTGTCGTGAATTGGACTGAATCGATTTTGTTAAAAATGCTTGTCCTGTTGTTTTATCTCGACTGCTCCACTCCCTCACTATGGCCAGACACTAGTTCTGACCTGATGGAGGCACTAACGACGCTGACGGAGGGCACCAAGTTGGCCCCTGTCCTCCACCTGGTGGCCGCTCTTGTCATGGTCCAGCAACTCTTGCCGGCCGTCAGGCAGTTTGCTCCCGACATGCAACGCGCCATCACGGACAGCGTCAGCCAGCTGTCCGACACAGTGTCCGAGATTGTCCAGCAGACCGAACTGTCTGGGGACGTCGCTAACAACGGTAAATTCAAATTCAAATTCAAAAATACTTCACTGTCCATTAATAACAGGGATAAAATGTGAAAATAGGCTTTTGACTCACAGCTCGAACAACAACAACATCAACAAAAAATTCCACGCCAATAAAATCAACATAAAATTGGTTTGGCAGTGCAATAACTGAACAACAACAACAACAAAAATAATAATTAACTTGAAACATCACATCTATCACAGCAAATCCATTCACACATCCAATTTCTACAGGAACATTCACAGTGTCCTTAATTTCGTTATTGCCCCATGTTGATGTTCTGTTTCCGGTAAGTCTGCCAACTCTGCTCTTTTACAATTCCTGATTCTAATTTTCGTCCCTACAGGTAACTGTATTTTAGGAGCGTTTGGCCCAGCCACAGACGACACTAAACTGGCGCAGGCGACTGGCGCCATCGGGATGGCGCAGCAGCTCTTGTCCGACATGAAGCAAGTGGCGCCAGACGTGTGTGAGGCAATGAACGCTGGCGCAAGGCGCCTCTCCACCAGCGCCAGGCGCCTATCAACCACCATTACCGACATGGCGCAGAGAACCGGACAGACGAACAACTCAGGCGCCTGCAGGGGGAGAAAAGGGGAAGCAGGCTGTCAAGGGGGAGGCTTGAGTTTAAGGGGTAAGGACTCACGGGGTGTAACGTGGTGGTTTGAAGGTGTCCGATGAGACAGCGATTTACAATGAGGAAGCTTATATGGTCGGCGAAGTCTGACAAAGTAGTACTTTTCTGCAGAAACATCGCCAATACAATAAGTATTTTTTTTTGTGCAGGAAAATATTTCTTTCTGCTGACTTTTGCACGGGGAAAAGAATTTTCTGAAGAAAATTCGACCAAAAAAAGGACATATGACATAATAACACTTTTCCTCAGAAAATGAGACTTTTCTTCCGAAAACGCTGGCGAGGGATGACAAAAAGCAGTATTCAGAGAGGTCGGGTTCTTGTTGCTGTTGTTGTTTGCGTGTTTGTTTTGGTTTTGGTTTTTGTTGAATTGAAGCCAATTCAAGCCAGTATTACGCAAGGCGTGTGCCATCCCCGCTAAGCCGAAGACCGCTTCAGATTAGTTGGGTAACAGTGGCTAGAAGTGGCTCCCAGCGATCTGAAGATTTCAAGTAAAATTGCGATTTTTGCATGGGCGTTTAAGAGATAACTGAACCTGAAACTGTTTACGTGTTGTCAGCAGAGCTGGGTTTGGGTCTGCTGGGAGGAGCCCTGGGCTCAGCAACTGACGACACCAAGACAGACGTCATGACCAAGGTCATGGGCATGCTGGACAAGGAAGAGATGGACTTGTCCGACATCACGCAGCTGGCCCCCGATATTTACGACGCGCTGAGCGACGCCATGTCCGATATCGTCCGGCAGATGGGAGATGCCGCAGAACTCAGCAGTAAGTTCGATTTTACATTGTCTTTTCTATTTCATTTTATTTTTTATTTTACTCCGTTTCAGTTCATTTTACTTGATTCCATTTCACTTCATTTCATTTCACTTCGTCGTGTTGCCTTTCCATTTCATTTTGTGGTTCTGTGGAAGAAGCTGCGAAACTCAGCATAAGTGCGACTTTCCATTTCATTTTATTCCGTTTCATTTCATTTCGTTCCATTTCATTTCATTTCATTTGTCCAGCAGGCACAAGAAGCCGCAAAACTCAACAATAGGTGTGATTTTTCATTTAATTTTATTTCATTTCTGTAGTAAGGTCGACAGTGGGATCACAGTTTCATTTCACAGGAATACATCGTCCAGAATACGTGTTGCGTATGACCTGGTAATTAAAGCACAATAAACATTTTCCCCTAACCTTGACCTTGTCAGATGACTTGTCTCTGTTAATTTGACTTGTTCATGTCGCTGATCCAAGCTGAAAGAGGACAGTTTAACAACCAACCAACCCACCATCCATCCATCCAGTTTCGTGGCTCAGTTTTGATGTTTTGTTTTCGTTTCTGATCTGTTCCCAAAGATGTACTGGAACTGCTGACATCAGCAACAGACGGCGCCAAACTGGGTCCGGTCCTGCAGGTGGTTACAGCCGCCAGTACGGTCCACCAACGCCTGTTTGACATCGCGTGATGATCTTCTTCTTGAGCACTCAGATAGTGACGCGAACCCGATTTTCCAGAAAAAAAGGTATAATAAAAGCAGTTATTAAACAAATGTAGTAAATACCAGTCTTCCTTTTTGTTCCGGGCGTCGTTTGTCTGAAGATCAGTGCAAGTAGACGAGCGGTGGTCTAATAGGCAGCGCTTCGGACTTAGCCGCTGCGCTACTGAACGGCCGTCACCACTATCACGGCGAAAGCGTGGGTTCGAGCCCAGGTCGAGCTTGTGATATGTTTTTTTTCCTGGCTACCGGGTTGCTCATAGGGGGTTTCTCTCCGGGTTATCCGGCTTTCCTCCCCCCCCCTCCCCCCCAGCAAAATTGAAAACTAGGATAGGTATTGGGTTGCTCTTCACTGCTGCGACGCGCTCCCCCGGGGGAAGCAGCCCCAATTTCCCGAAAGGGACGATCAAGTAGTAAAAAAATTAGAATGAAAAAAGCGGGTAACAACAAATAATTTGTAATCGTTTGTTTTCGCCGTCGCACGCCCTTCCGCTACACAAGAAATGTCGGAAAATTCAGATCTGCCAAACATTTTTGTTGTTGTTGTTGTTGTTGTTGTTGTTTTTGTTCTTGATAAATTATAAGTAAAGAAATAAAGAAAAAAAAAATACAATGATAAATTTTTTTTAAATTCAAAATTAGAAAGTTTGTTTTTTAAGAAATCGGCAAAATTGGCTTTTTTTTCTGGATTCCAATTTTACAATCCTCTTTACTCGAGTCCAAAACCGACCCCCCCCCCTCCACGAAAGTTCCCCCTCCCCCTCTCCCCCCCCCCCCTATTCGCCTCCCCCTCCCCCTCCCACCCTCTCCCAACGCCCCACTACCAACCGCTTCCCCCAATCCCCATACACACGCGCACACACACTCCTGCCTCTGGGCCGTTTCCCTGCAGGAAGTACCGTACCCAAAATATCCACATTTCGAACGTCATGATATTTTTCACACCCCACAACTTGCCTCTGACGCAAGCGTGCATGGTGTGAACTACGCACGACCACAGTGACAGACGACAGCCCCGTAGCCGGAAGACACGTTGTCGTTTTCTGTGTAGGCTGGTTTCCATGGTTTTAACGGTCAATCGCCGAGAACGCAGAAGGAAATGCCCTTAGAATTTTTCGCACTAATGCCCGAAAGTTAGTTAGTAGGTTAGGGCTTAGCGCTGCTCTACCACGGTCCAGTCACTTGGAACAGCCTGCCTTACCATGTTCGCCATGCAGAGTCAACGATGTCATGTTAAGATGTATCATAGCTGTGTGTATGTAACGTGTATGTGACGTCTATTTTATACATGTGTATGTAATGTGTAATGTATTTTTCATTTGTATCTCATGTGTATGTATTGCCACTATACTAGCTATTGTGAGGCGCCCAGAGCTCCAGCGGGAGGTTGGGCGCCAGACAAATCCTCATTATTATTATTATTATTATTATTCAGCAACGAAGACTATTTCGCGGCTTATCAAGGTTTTTCTTCTCCAGACTAAAATAAAAAGGAAGATAATAAAACAACGTGTAAATATAGATATATCCAAAATCGATCCGGTTTAAATAATAAACACGTTTCACGTCTTTGTGCATTGAACATATAGAGGTCGAGGATAGACCGTATTACTTGAGGTGTCTAAATTTTATAGAACAGATTTGACTATCAAGAAGCTAAAGATGCTGTCAGGGCGAACAGCCCGGAACAACACCTTCAAAGAATCTGCACAGTAATGTTTTACGCGAATCTCGGCAAGATCCACGCACAAGATTAAGAAATGTGCAACTGTACATGACATGGTACGCATCAGGGGGGATCTTCCCCTTTCAAGAGATGTGCATATGCGTCATGTAGGTGTGTCCAGTGTGGAGCCGACTAAGAATGGTCTCCTCGCGTTGGTTAGGTCGGCAACGAGGGAGACTATCGCAGATATTTGATAAAAAAAAAAAAGGAAGGATAGGTACTGGGTGGCGCTGCACCGCGGCGACGCGCTTCCCCCGGGGGACGCAGCCCGAATTTCCCGAAAGGGACAATACAGTAGTTAAAAAGAAAAAAAAAAAAAACATGTGGAGTTTGTTCTCCGGGAGGGCATTCCAATGGGTCTGCCACTCCTATTGAACAAACTTAGAAAATGGGAGTTTAAAATCACTACAGGCCAATCGCTCATCCTCCACAGCACCATCGCGGGCAGCGTTCGTACCCCGGTCAGCGTACCTATGCCCGAAAGAATGGAGAGGATGGGTTGGTTTGGTTGGTTGTTGTTTTTTAGGGTTATGTTGTTTGTTGTTTCCATTGTACTGGAAACACCACCGTAGGACGGGCTAAATTTCCCATGTTCATAGGCAAGCCTCTGTGTAACAAACGCACGTCACTGCTGATCTCCTGCAGAGACGATTTTGCAAGTGTAACTCTGACAATGACGCAAGAAAACGTGCGTCATCGATGCTGACGTGTATGGTGCAGCGAACGCACTTCTCCGCCTTATTGAGTGTCGTCCGTGTGTGTGTGTGTGTGTGTGTGTGTGTGTGTGTGTGTGTGTGTGTGTGTGTGTGATAAATGAAAAATATACTTATTCCCAAATTATCAAATACACAGCCTGTGTAGTCATCAAGTTTATTGCATTTAGCCCCTTTTTGCCCAAACACATGGGCAGTGGGGGATAGGGGAGTATCCAGGCCAATAGAAGACTTCATAACATTCAACAGAATTTATGTGGACACAATACTCTTTGTACAAGTCAGTGTCGACTGGACCCCACTGTGTAAACACAACAGCATAATTATCACAATCATCATGACGACGCAGCTTGATGAACCAACTACGGACATCCCTCTTACAATCGTAGGAAAACACATAGTCGTCGCTTTCACAGGTCACAATCTTATTGTTCAAAGGGTTATCAACAAGTTTTTAGGAGCCTCGAGTTTCTTTTTTTCTGACGTGCTTTACTCTGCTCGATACAGCAGCCACACTTTCTTTCAAATCTTCAGCATCATGCCCCTCTCTCATGAACAAGCTGTTCAAGGTATTCTTTTTCCAAAGTGTCTTCGTCCACTGATCGAACGTTTGAGCTATTTTTGCATATAAGGATCCGTGAAACCGGTACATGCTTCCTGTAGACCATGTGTAGCGTAGTCTATGTATGCTGCATGTGGTGAGAGAACTGGGTCAGATTAGTTGTGCGTGTTGCTCCACATCACGAGCCGTTGTAGGCAAAAACAAGCCTGATGGTGATGTTTTCTGTAACTCACTCGCCCGTTTAGTGTCTACCACACTGACTGAAGCACTACCTTCCCCTGTTACTGTCCTTTTCTCAACGCAGTCATGAACTCGATCCTCGAGGGCACCTGACCCACTTGTATTGTTGTTGCTGTGGTAGTTGTCGTGCCCTGGTAGGTATATTGTCGTTGGCGGCACAGGTAGCTGTGTCCGGATGTTGCGCTGCTCGCTGCCGGTCCCTGCGCACCTGACGGGTGGTTTTCTACGCTACTGGCCAATGGGCTGTAATGGCGCCGTGCCCGGTTGAGTAGAAGCCAGCCGAGGGATGACGATTGAATTGTCATCCTCTCCTGTCAGCTTCCATGACGTGAGATGATGCTCGTTCAGTGGAGTAGTTAGGACGGCCAGTTACTGTCATGCTGACGAAAGCGTACGCTTTTCAAGAATGTTCTTTCGGCAGCTGTAAGAAAGTGTGTTGTCATCCGCCAAGGATTAACCTGCAGGAGCAGTATAACATAATGACAAATACAAACAGCAATACTAAGCATGCATGAAAGCGCCCCCCCCCCCTTCCCCACCACACACACACACACTCCAAGGAGCGCAGATGTCAATAAAAAGTCCATCTCCATTTCAAGGAGTGCATAGACCAAGAGAACGTCAAACTGAATTCCAAGGGGTGCAGAAATGAAGAACACGCCTGTCTCCATTTCAAGAGGCGCATGTCGATGCCAAGAAAACGTCTATCTCGGTTTTAAAGAAAACATAAAAAGAGAACGTCCATTTCAATTTAAAGAGTACAGACATCAATCCCTCTCCCCATTTCAACGAGTGCATATGTCATGAACACGCCCATCTCTATTTCAAGGACAACAGATGTTTTAAAAAAAATTAAAATAAAAAACCCTCCCCACCCACTCCCACCTCCCTCCCCTTTCAAAAAAGAAGTGGATTTGTCAAGGACACTCATGTCAAGAAAACGCCCCTCTCCATTTGGAGGAGTGCATACTAGATTACAAGAAAACATCCATCTCAAATGAGCCATCCCTGATGCCAAGAAGACCCGCATCTCCATTTCGAGGAGTCCAAAATTCATGTCAGGAAAGTATCCATCTCCATTTGAAGGAGTGCATAAGAACTGATACTACGGAGACCCGCATCTTCATCTCAAGGACCACATAACTGATGTCAAGAAAACGCCGCTCTCCATTTCAAGGGGTGCATGTGAGTGTTTCGGGGTTTACATAGGGGTGATATCAAAGACAGGGCAACGATGAAAAAGCCAGCACAAATATCTGGCCCCAGCCGGGATACGAACTCATGACCCAAGCATTAGACGTCCAACGCTCTACCATTCGGCCACCCCGGCTCCCGCCTCCATTTCAAGGAGTGCATACTACATTACAAGAAAACATCCATCTCAAATGAGTGCATCTCTGATGCCAAAAAGACCTGCATCTCCATTTCGAGGAGTGCAGAAAACGTCCCTCTCGACGTAAAGGACTCCATACTAGACTACAAGAAAACATCCATCTCAAAGGAGTCATCTCTTATTCAAAGAAGACCCGCATCTCTATTTCTAGGAGTTCATAATCAATGCCAAGACATCGTCCGTCTCTATTTCAATCAGTGCATATCTGACATTAAAAAAACGCCAACCTCTACTTTCAGAAGTACAGATATAAAGAAAACGTGAATCTCCACTTACAGAAAGCACATATGCCTCCCTCCAGCCCCCCCCCCCCCCCCCACACACACACACACACACACACTTCAAGGAGTGGGGATGTCATGAAAACACCCATGTCCATTTCAAGTAGTACAGATATCAAGAAAACATTGTCTCCAGTTGAAAGAAAGCACATATCATGCCCCCACCCCCACCCCCGCTCCCACCCACTCTCTCTCCCAAGGAGTGCATAATAACTGACGTCAAGACAACGTCCATCTCCATTTCAAGGAGTTCATAACTCATGTCAAGAAAATATCCATTTCCATTTCAAGGAGTACATAACTGATGTCAAGAAAACGTCCATCTCCATTTCAAGGAGTATGTAACTCATGTCAGGAAAACATCCATTTTAAGGAGTTTATAACTGATGTTAAGAAAACGCCCATCGCAATTTCAAGGAGTACATAACTGATGTCAAGAAAACGTCCATCTCCATTCTACTACAAATCTATCAAGAAAACATCTCATGCCAAGAAGACCCGCACCTCCGTGTCGAGAAGTGCATAATTCATGTCACGGAAACATCCATCTCCATTTCAAGGAGTTCATAATCAATGCCAAGACATCGTCCGTCTCTATTTCAATCAATGCTTAATTAAAACAAACAAACAAAAAGTCCATCTCCACTTCCAGAAGTACGGATATCAAGAAACCGTCAATCTCCACTCAAAGAAAGCACATACGCCTCCTTCCCCCCCCCCCCCAACACACACACCTCAAGGAGTGCGTATACGAAGGAAACGTCCATCTCCATTTCCAGGAGTGTATAACTGGTGTCAAGAAAATAGCCATCTCCCTTTCAAAGAGTGCATAATAACTGAGGTCAAGAAAACGTCCATCTCCCTTTCAAGGAGTAAATAACTAAGGTCAAGAAAACGTCCATCTCCATTTCAAGGAGTACATAACTGATGTCAAGAAAACGTCCATCTCCATTTTAAGGTGTACATAACTGAGGTCAAGAAAACGTCCATCTCCATTTCAAGGAGTACATAACTGAGGTCAAGAAAACGTCCATCTCCATTTCAAAGAGTACATAACTGATGTCAAAAAAACGCCCATCTCCATTTCAAGGAGTACATAACTGATGTCAAGAAAACGTCCATCTCCATTTCAAGGAGTACATAACTGATGTCAAAAAAACGCCCATCTCCATTTCAAGGAGTACATAACTGATGTCAAGAAAACGTCCATCTCCATTTCAAGGAGTACATAACTGAGGTCAAGAAAACGTCCATCTCCATTTTAAGGAGTACATAACTGAGGTCAAGAAAACGTCCATCTCCATTTCAAGGAGTACATAACTGAGGTCAAGAAAACGTCCATCTCCATTTCAAGGAGTACATAACTGATGTCAAAAAAACGCCCATCTCCATTTCAAGGAGTACATAACTGATGTCAAGAAAACGTCCATCTCCATTTCAAGGAGTACATAACTGATGTCAAGAAAACGTCCATCTCCAATTCAAGGAGTACATAACTGAGGTCAAGAAAACGTCCATCTCCATTTCAAAGAGTATATAACTGAGGTCAAGAAATCGTCCATCTCCATTTTAAGGAGTACATAATTGATGTCAAGAAAACGTCCATCTCCATTTCAAGGAGTACATAACTGATGTCAAGAAAACGTCCATCTCCATTTTAAGGTGTACATAACTGAGGTCAAGAAAACGTCCATCTCCATTTCAAGGAGTACATAACTGAGGTCAAGAAAACGTCCATCTCCATTTCAAAGAGTACATAACTGATGTCAAAAAAACGCCCATCTCCATTTCAAGGAGTACATAATTGATGTCAAGAAAACGTCCATCTCCATTTCAAGGAGTACATAACTGAGGTCAAGAAAACGTCCATCTCCATTTCAAGGAGTACATAACTGAGGTCAAGAAAACGTCCATCTCCATTTCAAGGAGTACATAACTGATGTCAAAAAAACGCCCATCTCCATTTCAAGGAGTACATAACTGATGTCAAGAAAACGTCCATCTCCATTTCAAGGAGTACATAACTGATGTCAAGAAAACGTCCATCTCCATTTCAAGGAGTACATAACTGAGGTCAAGAAAACGTCCATCTCCATTTCAAGGAGTACATAACTGATGTCAAGAAAACGTCCATCTCCATTTCCAGGAGTACATAACTGATGTCAAGAAAACGTCCATCTCCATTTTAAGGAGTACATAACTGAGGTCAAGAAAACGTCCATCTCCCTTTCAAGGAGTAAATAACTAAGGTCAAGAAAACGTCCATCTCCATTTCAAGGAGTACATAACTGATGTCAAGAAAACGTCCATCTCCATTTTAAGGTGTACATAACTGAGGTCAAGAAAACGTCCATCTCCATTTCAAGGAGTACATAACTGAGGTCAAGAAAACGTCCATCTCCATTTCAAAGAGTACATAACTGATGTCAAAAAAACGCCCATCTCCATTTCAAGGAGTACATAACTGATGTCAAGAAAACGTCCATCTCCATTTCAAGGAGTACATAACTGATGTCAAAAAAACGCCCATCTCCATTTCAAGGAGTACATAACTGATGTCAAGAAAACGTCCATCTCCATTTCAAGGAGTACATAACTGAGGTCAAGAAAACGTCCATCTCCATTTTAAGGAGTACATAACTGAGGTCAAGAAAACGTCCATCTCCATTTCAAGGAGTACATAACTGAGGTCAAGAAAACGTCCATCTCCATTTCAAGGAGTACATAACTGATGTCAAAAAAACGCCCATCTCCATTTCAAGGAGTACATAACTGATGTCAAGAAAACGTCCATCTCCATTTCAAGGAGTACATAACTGATGTCAAGAAAACGTCCATCTCCAATTCAAGGAGTACATAACTGAGGTCAAGAAAACGTCCATCTCCATTTCAAAGAGTATATAACTGAGGTCAAGAAATCGTCCATCTCCATTTTAAGGAGTACATAATTGATGTCAAGAAAACGTCCATCTCCATTTCAAGGAGTACATAACTGATGTCAAGAAAACGTCCATCTCCATTTTAAGGTGTACATAACTGAGGTCAAGAAAACGTCCATCTCCATTTCAAGGAGTACATAACTGAGGTCAAGAAAACGTCCATCTCCATTTCAAAGAGTACATAACTGATGTCAAAAAAAACGCCCATCTCCATTTCAAGGAGTACATAATTGATGTCAAGAAAACGTCCATCTCCATTTCAAGGAGTACATAACTGAGGTCAAGAAAACGTCCATCTCCATTTCAAGGAGTACATAACTGAGGTCAAGAAAACGTCCATCTCCATTTCAAGGAGTACATAACTGATGTCAAAAAAAACGCCCATCTCCATTTCAAGGAGTACATAACTGATGTCAAGAAAACGTCCATCTCCATTTCAAGGAGTACATAACTGATGTCAAGAAAACGTCCATCTCCATTTCAAGGAGTACATAACTGAGGTCAAGAAAACGTCCATCTCCATTTCAAGGAGTACATAACTGATGTCAAGAAAACGTCCATCTCCATTTCCAGGAGTACATAACTGATGTCAAGAAAACGTCCATCTCCATTTTAAGGAGTACATAACTGAGGTCAAGAAAACGTCCATCTCCCTTTCAAGGAGTAAATAACTAAGGTCAAGAAAACGTCCATCTCCATTTCAAGGAGTACATAACTGATGTCAAGAAAACGTCCATCTCCATTTTAAGGTGTACATAACTGAGGTCAAGAAAACGTCCATCTCCATTTCAAGGAGTACATAACTGAGGTCAAGAAAACGTCCATCTCCATTTCAAAGAGTACATAACTGATGTCAAAAAAACGCCCATCTCCATTTCAAGGAGTACATAATTGATGTCAAGAAAACGTCCATCTCCATTTCAAGGAGTACATAACTGAGGTCAAGAAAACGTCCATCTCCATTTCAAGGAGTACATAACTGAGGTCAAGAAAACGTCCATCTCCATTTCAAGGAGTACATAACTGATGTCAAGAAAACGTCCATCTCCATTTTAAGGAGTACATAACTGATGTCAAGAAAACGTCCATCTCCATTTCAAGGAGTACATAACTGATGTCAAGAAAACGTCCATCTCCATTTCAAGGAGTACATAACTGAGGTCAAGAAAACGTCCATCTCCATTTCAAGGAGTATAAAACTGAGGTCAAGAAAACACCCATCTCCATTTCCAGGAGTACATAACTGATGTCAAGAAAACGTCCAACCGGCCCCCGTAGTGTAGTGGTTAGCACTTCGGACTATGGACCGGGAGACCCGGGTTCGAATCCCAGCCGAGGCAAGCGGGATTTTTCCTACCTAGGTCGGCTCCTACCCAGAGCGGGTGTGCTATGGGCCCGATGGGGAGGCTGTTGCCACACAGCCGAGTTTCACCCACTTCACGGGTGCGACTTTGGGGGTGCTTCCCTTAGTATGACACGTCTTATGATGTGGATGATTACACGGCCGGCACCGCAGGTGCCGTAGTTCCCGGGCCTGGTTAATGCCGGGATATTTATGACAGGAAGCGTGGAATGCGGCCCTGTCCCGCAGTCCCAAACCACATGGACCTCCATAGCATCATCTTACTATCATCCTCATCTCCATCATCATGCATAATAAAAATTGTCCCAGCTTCCGAGTCCTCCGCGAATTCCACCCATGACCTGGGAGGAACACCACTGGAGCTGGCAAAAGAGCTGGGGCAGCAAAAAAAAAAAACAAAAAAAAAAAACGTCCACATCCATTTCAAGGAGTAAAAAACGTCACTCTCCATTTCAAAGATGTCAAGAAAACGTCCATCTCCATTTTAAGGAGTACATAACTGAGGTCAAGAAAACGTCCATCTCCATTTCAAAGAGTACATAACTGAGGTCAAGAAAACGTCCATCTCCCTTTCAAGGAGTACATAACTGATGTCAAAAAAAAACGCCCATCTCCATTTCAAGGAGTACATAACTGAGGTCAAGAAAACGTCCATCTCCATTTCAAGGAGTACATAACTGAGGTCAAGAAAACGTCCATCTCCATTTCAAGGAGTACATAACTGAGGTCAAGAAAACGTCCATCTCCATTTCAAAGAGTACATAACTGAGGTCAAGAAAACGTCCATCTCCCTTTCAAGCAGTACATAACTGAGGTCAAGAAAACGTCCATCTCCATTTCAAGGAGTACATAACTGAGGTCAAGAAAACGTCCATCTCCATTTTAAGGAGTACATAACTGAGGTCAAGAAAACGTCCATCTCCATTTCAAAGAGTACATAACTGAGGTCAAGAAAACGTCCATCTCCATTTCAAGGAGTACATAACTGATGTCAAGAAAACGCCCATCTCCATTTCAAGGAGTACATAACTGATGTCAAGAAAACGTCCATCTCCATTTCAAGGAGTACATAACTGAGGTCAAGAAAACGTCCATCTCCAATTCAAGGAGTACATAACTGAGGTCAAGAAAACGTCCATCTCCATTTCAAAGAGTATATAACTGAGGTCAAGAAAACACCCATCTCCATTTCCAGGAGTACATAACTGATGTCAAGAAAACGTCCACATCCATTTGAAGGAGTAAAAAACGTCACTCTCCATTTCAAAGAGTGCATGCTAGAATAGAAGAAAAGATCCATCTCAAATGAGCCATCTCTGATGCCGAGACGACCCGCACGTCCGTTTCGAGGAGTGCATAATTTATGTCATGGAAACATCCATCTCCATAATCAATGCCAAGACATCGTCCGTCTCTATTTCAATCAGCGCTTAATTAAAACAACAAAAACCCGTCCATCTCTACTTCCAGCAGTACGGATATCAACAAAACGTTAATCTCCACTTAAAGAAAGCACATACGCCTCCCTCCCGTCCACCCTTCTCACACACTTACACACACACACACACACACACACACACACACACACACACACACACACACACACACACACACACACACACACACACACACTTCAAGGAGTGCGTATACTAAGGAAACGTCCATCTCCATTTCAAGGAGTGCGTATTAGATTACAAGAAAACATCCATCTCAAATGAGTGCATCTCTGACGCCAACAAGACCAACATCTCCATTTCCAGTAGTGTATCATTGGTGTCAAGAAAATAGCCATCTCCCTTTTAAGCAGTACATAATAACTGATGTCAAGACAACGTCCATCTCCATTTCAAGGAGTACATAACTGACGTAAAGAAAACATCCATCTCCATTTCAAGGAGTACATAACTGATGTCCAGAAAACGTCCTATTCCATTTCAAGGAGTACATAACTGGGGTCAAGAAACCGTCCATCTCCATGTCAAGGAGTACATAACTGATGTCAAGGAAACGCCCCGCTCCATTTCAAGGAGTGCATACTAGATTGCAAGAAAACATAAATCTCAAATGAGGGCATCTCTGATGCCAAGGAGACCCGCATCTCCATCTCCAGGAGGGCATAAATGATATGAAGAAAACATCAATCTCCATAACAAGGAGTGCATCACTGATGTCAAGAAAACGTCTCTCTAGATTTCAAAGAGTGCATGCTAGAATAGAAGAAAAGATCCATCTCAAATTAGCCATTTGTGATGCCGAGACGACCCGCACCTCCGTTTCGAGGACTGCATAATTCATTTCACGGAAGCTTCCATCTCCACTTCAAGGAGTTCATAATCAATGCCAAGACATCGTCCGTCTTTATTTCAATCAGTACTTAATTAAAAAAAACAACAAGTCCATCTCTACTTCAAGCAGTACGGATATCAAGAAAACGTCAATCTCCACTTAAAGAAAGCACACACGCCTCCCTCCCGCCCACCCCCCTCACACACACACACACACACACACACACACACTTCAAGGAGTGCGTATACTAAGGAAACGTCCATCTCCATTTCAAGGAGTGCATACTAGATTACAAGAAAACAGCCATCTCAAATGAGTGCATCTCTGATGCCAAGAAGACCCGCATCTCCATTTCCAGGAGTGTATAATTGGTGTCAAAAAAATAGCCATCTCCCTTTTAAGGAGTGTATAATAACTAATGTCAAGTAAACGCCCATCTCCATTTCAAGGAGTACATGACTGAGGTCAGGAAAACGTCCATCTCCATTTCAAGGAGTACATAACTGAGGTCAAGAAAACGTCCATCTCCTTTTCAAGGAGTACGTAACTGATGTCAAGAAAACGTCCATCTCCATTTCCAGGAGTACATAACTGATATAAAAAAAACATCCATTTCCATTTCAAGGAGTACAGAACTGATGTCAAGACGACGTCCACATTCATTTGAAGGAGTAAAAACCGTCGCTCTCCATTTCAAAGAGTGCATGTTAGAATAGAAGAAAAGATCCATCTCAAATGAGCCATCTCTGATGCCGAGACGACCCGCACCTCCGTTTCGAGGACTGCATAATTCATGTCACGGAAACATCCATCTCCATTTCAAGGAGTTCATAATCAATGCCAAGACATCGTCCGTCTCTATTTCAATCAGCGCTTAATTAAAACAAAAAACCCGTCCATCTCTACTTCCAGCAGTACGGATATCAAGAAAACGTCAATCTCCACTTAAAGAAAGCACATACGCCTCCCTTCCGCCCACCCTTCTCTCTCACACACACACACACACACACACACACTTCAAGGAGTGCGTATACTAAGGAAACGTCCATCTCCATTTCAAGGAGTGCGTACTAGATTACAAGAAAACATCCATCTCAAATGAGTGCATCTCTGACGCCAACAAGACCAACATCTCCATTTCCAGGAGTGTATAATTGGCTTCAAGAAAATAGCCATCTCCCTTTTAAGGAGTGCATAATAACTGATGTCAAGAAAACGCCCCTCTCCATTTCAAGGAGTGCATACTAGATTACAAGAAAACATTCATCTCAAATGAGTACATCTCTGACGTCAACAAGACCCACATCTCCATTTCCAGGAGTGTATAATTGGTTTCAAGAAAATAGCCATCTCCCTTTTAAGGAGTGCATAATAACTGATGTCAAGAAAACGTCCATCTCCATTTCAAGGAGTTCATAAATGATGTCAAGAAAACATCCATTTCCATTTCAAGGAGTGCATACTAGATTACAAGAAAACATAAATCTCAAATGAGTGCATCTCTGATGCCAAGGAGACCCGCATCTCCATCTCCAGGAGTGCATAAATGATATCAAGAAAACAGAGTACATCACTGATGTCAAGAAAACGTCCCTCTAGATTTCAAAAAGTGCATGCTAGAATAGAAGAAATGATCCATCTCAAATGAGCCATCTCTGATGCCGAGACGACCCGCACCTCCGTTTCGAGGAGTGCATAATTTATGTCACGGAAACTTCCATCTCCATTTCAAGGAGTTCATAATCAATGCCAAGACATCGTCCGTCTCTATTTCAGTCAGTGCTTAATTAAAACAAAAAAACCGTCCATCTCTACTTCCAGCGGTACGGATATCAAGAAAAGTTCAATCTCCACTCAAAGAAAGCACATTCGCCTGCTTCACCACCACCACCACCCCCCCCCCCCCACACACACACACACACTTCAAGGAGTGCGTATACTAAGGAAACGTCCATCTCAATTTCAAGGAGTGCATCCATTCCCAATGAGTGCATCTCTGATGCCAACAAGACCCACATCTCCATTTACAGGAGTGTATAACTGGTATCAAAAAAACACCCATCTCCCTTTTAAGGAGTGCATCATAACTGATGTCAAGAAAATGCCCATCTCCACTTAAAGGAGTACATAACTAACGTCAAGAAAATGTCCATCTCCACTTAAAGGAATGCATAACTGATGTCAACAAAACGCCCCTCTCCATTGCATGGAGTGCATACTAGATTACAAAAAAACATAAATCTCAAATGAGGGCATCTCTGATGCCAAGGAGACCCGCATCTCCATCTCCAGGACTGCATAAATGATATCAAGAAAACGCCAATCTCCATAACAAGGAGTACATCACTGATGTCAAGAAAACGTCCCTCTAGATTTCAAAGAGTGCATGCTAGAATAGAAGAAAAGATCCATCTCAAATGAGCCATCTCTGATGCCGAGACGACCCGCACCTCCGTTTCGAGGACTGCATAATTCATGTAACGGAAACTTCCATCTCCACTTCAAGGAGTTCATAATCAATGCCAAGACATCGTCCGTCTCCATTTCAATCAGTGCTTAATATAAAAAAAATTTAAAAAAACCGTCCATCTCTACTTCCAGCTGCACGGATATCAAGAAAACGTCAATCTCCACTTAAAGAAAAAACATACGCCTCCCTCCCGCCCACCCCCCTCACACACACACACACACACACACACACACACACACACACACACACACACACACACACACACACACACACACACACACACACACATTTCAAGGAGTGCGTATACTAAGGAAACGTCCACCTCCATTTCAAGGAGTGCATACTAGATTACAAGAAAACATCAATCTCAAATAAGTGCATCTCTGATGCCAACAAGACCCACATCTCCATTTCCAGGAGTGTATATCTGGTGTCAAGAAAATAGCCATCTCCCTTTTAAGGAGTGCATAATTATTGATGTCAAGAAAACATCCATCTCCATTCCAAAGAGTAAGTAACTGATGTCAAGAAAAGTCCATCTCCATTTCAAGGAGTACATAACTGATGTCAAGAAAAGCCCATCTCCATTTCAAAGAGTACATAACTGAGGTCAAGAAAACATCCATCTCCATTTCAAGGAGTACATAACTGATGTCAAGAAAAGTCCATCTCCATTTCAAGGAGTACATAACTGAGGTCAAGAAAACGTCCATCTCCATTTCAAGGAGTACATAACTGAGGTCAAGAAAAGTCCATCTCCATTTCAAGGAGTACATAACTGAGGTCAAGAAAACGTCCATCTCCATTTCAAGGAGTACATCACTGAGGTCAAGAAAACGTCCATCTCCATTTCAAAGAGTACATAACTGAGGTCAAGAAAACATCCATCTCCATTTCAAGGAGTACATAACTGATGTCAATAAAACGCCCATCTCCATTTCAAGGAGTACATAACTGATATCAAGGAAACATCCATCTCCATTTCAAGGAGTATATAACTGATGTCAAGAAAACGTCCATCTCCATTTCAAGGAGTACACAACTGATGTCAATAAAAAAAAGTCCATCTCCATTTCAAGGAGTACATAACCGATGTCAAGAAAACGTCCACCTCCATTTCAAGGAGTATATAACTGATGTCAAGAAAACGTCCATCTCCATTTCAAGGAGTACACAACTGATGTGAAGAAAACGTCCATTTCCATTTCAAGGAGTACATAACTGAGGTCAAGAAAACGTCCATCTCCATTTCAAGGAGTACATAACTCAGGTCAATTGAAACGACCTGCATCTCCATTTGAAGGAGTGCATAATTCATGTCACAGAAACATCCATCTCCATTTCAAGGAGATCACAATCAATGCCAAAACATCGTCCGTCTCTATTTAAAAAAAAACAAACCCGTCCGTCTCTACTTCCGGCAGTACGGATATCAAGAAAACGTCAATCTCCACTTAAAGAAAGCACATACGCCTCCCTCCCGCCCATCCCCCTCTCACACACACACACACACCCATCTCCCTTTTAAGGAGTGCATCATAACTGATGTCAAGAAAAGTCCATCTCCATTTCAAGGAGTACACAACTGATGTCAAGAAAAGGTCCATCTCCATTTCAAGGAGTACACAACTAATGTCAAGTAAACGTCCATCTCCCTTTCAAGGAGTACATAACTGATGTCAAGAAAAGCCCATCTCCATTTCAAGGAGTACATAACTGAGGTCAAGAAAACGTCCATCTCCATCTCAAGGAGTACATAACTGATGTCAAGAAAACGTCCATCTCCATTTTAAGGAGTACATAACTGATATCAAGGAAACATCCATCTCCATTTCAAGGTGTATATAACTGATGTCAAGAAAACATCCAGCTCAAAGGAGTGCATCTCTGATGTCAAGAAGACCCGCATCTCCATTTCGAGGAGTGCATAATTCATGTCAGATAAACATCCATCTCCATTTGAAGGAGTATATAACTGGTATCAAGAAAATAGCCATCTCCGTTTTAAGAAGATCATAATAATTGATGTCAAAAAAACGTCCATCTCCATGTCAAGGAGTATATAACTGTTCTCAAGAAAACGCCCTTCTCCATTTCAAGGAGTGCATACTAGATTACAAGAAAACATAGATCAAATGAGTGCATCTCTCATGCCAAGGAGACCCGCATCTCCATCTCCAGGAGTGCATAAATGATATCAAGAAAACGCCAATCTCCATAAAAAGGACTACATAACTGATGTCATGAAAAGGCCCCTCTCCATTTCAAGCAGTGCATGCTAGAATAGAAGAAAACATCCATCTCAAATGAGCCATTTCTCATTCCAAAAAGACACCGCACCTCTGTTTCGAGCAGTGAATAATTCATGTCACGGGAGCATCCATCTCCATTTCTACGAGGTCATAATCAATGCCAAGACATCGCCCGTCTCTATTTCAATCAGTGCATAACTGATATAAAAAACCCGCCCATCTCTACTTTCAGAAGTACAGATATAAAGAAAACGTGTATCTCAACTTACAGAAAGCACATATGCCTCCCTCCAGACCAATCCCCCCCCCTCCCCCCAACACACACACACACTTCAAGGAGTGGGAATGTCATGAAAACGCCATTGTCTCCAGTTGAAAGAAAGCACATATCATGCCCCCGCCCCCCCCCCCCCACACTCTCCCAAGGAGTGCATAATAACTTACGTCAAGAAAACGTCCATCTCCATTTCAAGGAGTATATAACTGATGTCAAGAAAACGTCCATCTCCATTTCAAGGAGTACATAATTGAGGTCAAGAAAAAATCCATCTCCATTTAAAGGAGTACATAACTGATGTGAAGACAACGCCCGCATCCATTTCAAGGAGTACAAAACGTCGCTCTCCATTTCAAAGAGTGCATACTAGTATACTAGAAAACATCCATCTCAAATGAGCCATCTCTAATGCCGAGACGACCTGCACCTCCGTTTCGAGGAGTGCATAATTCACGTCACGGAAACATTCATCTCCTTTTCAAGGAGTTCATACTTAATGCCAAGACATCGTCCGTCTCTATTTCAATCAGTGCATAATTTAAAAAACAAAAAACCCGTCCATCTCCACTTCCAGAAGTAATTATATCAAGGAAACGTCCATCTCCACTGAAAGAAAGCACATACGCCTCCTTCCCCACCTCCCCCCCCCCTCCACCCCCTAACACACAAAAACACATTACAAGGAGTGTGTATACTAAAGAAACGTCCATCTCCATTTCAAGGAGTACATAACTGATGTCAAGAAAACGTCCATCTCCATTTCAAGGAGTAAATAACTGATGCCAAGAAAACATCCATCTCCATTTCAAGGAGTACATAACTGATGTCAAGAAAACATCCATCTCCTTTTCAAGGAGTTCATACTTAATGCCAAGACATCGTCCAACTCTATTTCAATCAGTGCATAATTTAACAAACAAAAAAAAAAAACGCCCATCTCTACTTCCAGAAGTAATTATATCAAGAAAACGTCCATCTCCACTGAAAGAAAGCACATACGCCTCCTCCCCCCCCCCCCAACACACAAAAACACATTGCAAGGAGTGCGTATACTAAAGAAACGTCCATCTCCATTTCAAGGAGCACATAACTGATGTCAAGAAAACATCCATCTCCATTTCAAGGAGTAAATAACTGATGCCAAGAAAACATCCATCTCCATTTCAAGGAGTACATAACTGATGTCAAGAAAACATCCATCTCCATTTCAAGGAGTAAATAACTGATGCCAAGAAAACATCCATCTCCATTCCAAGGAGTACATAACTGATGTCAAGAAAACGCCCATCTCCATTTCAAGGAGTACATAACTGATGTCAAGAAAACGCCCATCTCCATTTCAAGGAGTACATAACTGATGTCAAGAAAACGCCCATCTCCATTTCAAGGAGTACATAACTGATGTCAAGAAAACGTCCATCTCCATCTCAAGGAGTACATAACTGATGTCGAGAAAACGTCCATCTTCACTTCAAGGAGTACGTAACCGATGTCGAGAAAACTGTCCATCTCCATCTCAAGGAGTACATAACTGATGTCGAGAAAACGTCCATCTTCACTTCAAGGAGTACGTAACCGATGTCAAGAAAACATCCATCTCCATTTCAAGGAGCACATGATTGATGTCAAGAAAACGTCCGTCTCCATTTCAAGGAGTACATAACTGATGTCAAGGAAACGTCCATCTCCATTTCAAGGAGTACATGACTGATGTCAAGAAAACGTCCAAATCCATTTGAAGGAGTACAAAACGTCGCTCTCCATTTCAAAGAGTGCATACTAGTATACTAGAAAACATCCATCTCAAATGAGCCATCTCTAATGCCGAGACGACCTGCACCTCCGTTTCGAGGAGTGCATAATTCACGTCACGGAAACATTCATCTCCTTTTCAAGGAGTTCATACTTAATGCCAAGACATCGTCCGTCTCTATTTCAATCAGTGCATAATTTAAAAAACAAAAAACCCGTCCATCTCCACTTCCAGAAGTAATTATATCAAGGAAACGTCCATCTCCACTGAAAGAAAGCACATACGCCTCCTTCCCCACCTCCCCCCCCCCTCCACCCCCTAACACACAAAAACACATTACAAGGAGTGTGTATACTAAAGAAACGTCCATCTCCATTTCAAGGAGTACATAACTGATGTCAAGAAAACGTCCATCTCCATTTCAAGGAGTAAATAACTGATGCCAAGAAAACATCCATCTCCATTTCAAGGAGTACATAACTGATGTCAAGAAAACATCCATCTCCTTTTCAAGGAGTTCATACTTAATGCCAAGACATCGTCCAACTCTATTTCAATCAGTGCATAATTTAACAAACAAACAAAAAAAACGCCCATCTCTACTTCCAGAAGTAATTATATCAAGAAAACGCCCATCTCCACTGAAAGAAAGCACATACGCCTCCTCCCCCCCCCCCCCAACACACAAAAACACATTGCAAGGAGTGCGTATACTAAAGAAACGTCCATCTCCATTTCAAGGAGCACATAACTGATGTCAAGAAAACGTCCATCTCCATTTCAAGGAGTAAATAACTGATGCCAAGAAAACATCCATCTCCATTTCAAGGAGTACATAACTGATGTCAAGAAAACATCCATCTCCATTTCAAGGAGTAAATAACTGATGCCAAGGAAACATCCATCTCCATTCCAAGGAGTACATAACTGATGTCAAGAAAACGCCCATCTCCATTTCAAGGAGTACATAACTGATGTCAAGAAAACGCCCATCTCCATTTCAAGGAGTACATAACTGATGTCAAGAAAACGCCCATCTCCACTTCAAGGAGTACGTAACCGATGTCAAGAAAACATCCATCTCCATTTCAAGGAGCACATGACTGATGTCAAGAAAACGTCCGTCTCCATTTCAAGGAGTACATAACTGATGTCAAGGAAACGTCCAAATCCATTTGAAGGAGTACATAACTGATGTGAAGACAACGTCCAAATCCATTTCAAGGAGTACAAAACGTCGCTCTCCATTTCAAAGAGTGCATACTAGTATACTAGAAAACATCCATCTCAAATGAGCCATCTCTAATGCCGAGACGACCTGCACCTCCGTTTCGAGGAGTGCATAATTCACGTCACGGAAACATTCATCTCCTTTTCAAGGAGTTCGTACTTAATGCCAAGTCATCGTCCGTCTCTATTTCAATCAGTGCATAATTTAAAAAACAAAAAACCCGTCCATCTCCACTTCCAGAAGTAGTTATATCAAGGAAACGTCCATCTCCACTGAAAGAAAGCACATACGCCTCCTTCCCCACCTCCCCCCCCCCTCCACCCCCTAACACACAAAAACACATTACAAGGAGTGTGTATACTAAAGAAACGTCCATCTCCATTTCAAGGAGTACATAACTGATGTCAAGAAAACGTCCATCTCCATTTCAAGGAGTAAATAACTGATGCCAAGAAAACATCCATCTCCATTTCAAGGAGTACATAACTGATGTCAAGAAAACATCCATCTCCTTTTCAAGGAGTTCATACTTAATGCCAAGACATCGTCCAACTATTTCAATCAGTGCATAATTTAACAAAAAAAAAAAACCGCCCATCTCTACTTCCAGAAGTAATTATATCAAGAAAACGTCCATCTCCACTGAAAGAAAGCACATACGCCTCCTCCCCCCCCCCAACACACAAAAACACATTGCAAGGAGTGCGTATACTAAAGAAACGTCCATCTCCATTTCAAGGAGCACATAACTGATGTCAAGAAAACGTCCATCTCCATTTCAAGGAGTAAATAACTGATGCCAAGAAAACATCCATCTCCATTTCAAGGAGTACATAACTGATGTCAAGAAAACATCCATCTCCATTTCAAGGAGTAAATAACTGATGCCAAGGAAACATCCATCTCCATTCCAAGGAGTACATAACTGATGTCAAGAAAACGCCCATCTCCATTTCAAGGAGTACATAACTGATGTCAAGAAAACGCCCATCTCCATTTCAAGGAGTACATAACTGATGTCAAGAAAACGCCCATCTCCACTTCAAGGAGTACGTAACCGATGTCAAGAAAACATCCATCTCCATTTCAAGGAGCACATGATTGATGTCAAGAAAACGTCCGTCTCCATTTCAAGGAGTACATAACTGATGTCAAGAAAACATCCATCTCCATTTCAAGGAGCACATGACTGATGTCAAGAAAACGTCCGTCTCCATTTCAAGGAGTACATAACTGATGTCAAGGAAACGTCCATCTCCATTTCAAGGAGTACATGACTGATGTCAAGAAAACGTCCAAATCCATTTGAAGGAGTACATAACTGATGTGAAGACAACGTCCAAATCCATTTCAAGGAGTACATAACTGATGTCAAGAAAACGTCCAAATCCATTTCAAGGAGTACAAACGTCGCTCTCCATTTCAAAGAGTGCATACTAGTATACTAGAAAACATCCATCTCAAATGAGCCATCTCTAATGCCGAGACGACCTGCACCTCCGTTTCGAGGAGTGCATAATTCACGTCACGGAAACATTCATCTCCTTTTCAAGGAGTTCGTACTTAATGCCAAGTCATCGTCCGTCTCTATTTCAATCAGTGCATAATTTAAAAAACAAAAAACCCGTCCATCTCCACTTCCAGAAGTAGTTATATCAAGGAAACGTCCATCTCCACTGAAAGAAAGCACATACGCCTCCTTCCCCACCTCCCCCCCCTCCACCCCCTAACACACAAAAACACATTACAAGGAGTGTGTATACTAAAGAAACGTCCATCTCCATTTCAAGGAGTACATAACTGATGTCAAGAAAACGTCCATCTCCATTTCAAGGAGTAAATAACTGATGCCAAGAAAACATCCATCTCCATTTCAAGGAGTACATAACTGATGTCAAGAAAACATCCATCTCCTTTTCAAGGAGTTCATACTTAATGCCAAGACATCGTCCAACTCTATTTCAATCAGTGCATAATTTAACAAAAAAAAAAACCGCCCATCTCTATTTCCAGAAGTAATTATATCAAGAAAACGTCCATCTCCACTGAAAGAAAGCACATACGCCTCCTCCCCCCCCCCCAACACACAAAAACACATTGCAAGGAGTGCGTATACTAAAGAAACGTCCATCTCCATTTCAAGGAGCACATAACTGATGTCAAGAAAACGTCCATCTCCATTTCAAGGAGTAAATAACTGATGCCAAGAAAACATCCATCTCCATTTCAAGGAGTACATAACTGATGTCAAGAAAACATCCATCTCCATTTCAAGGAGTAAATAACTGATGCCAAGAAAACATCCATCTCCATTCCAAGGAGTACATAACTGATGTCAAGAAAACGCCCATCTCCATTTCAAGGAGTACATAACTGATGTCAAGAAAACGCCCATCTCCATTTCAAGGAGTACATAACTGATGTCAAGAAAACGCCCATCTCCACTTCAAGGAGTACGTAACCGATGTCAAGAAAACATCCATCTCCATTTCAAGGAGCACATGATTGATGTCAAGAAAACGTCCGTCTCCATTTCAAGGAGTACATAACTGATGTCAAGGAAACGTCCATCTCCATTTCAAGGAGTACATGACTGATGTCAAGAAAACGTCCAAATCCATTTGAAGGAGTACAAAACGTCGCTCTCCATTTCAAAGAGTGCATACTAGTATACTAGAAAACATCCATCTCAAATGAGCCATCTCTAATGCCGAGACGACCTTCACCTCCGTTTCGAGAAGTGCATAATTCACGTCACGGAAACATTCATCTCCTTTTTTGAAGGAGTTCATACTTAATGCCAAGACATCGTCCGTCTCTATTTCAATCAGTGCATAATTTAAAAAACAAAAAACCCGTCCATCTCCACTTCCAGAAGTAATTATATCAAGGAAACGTCCATCTCCAATGAAAGAAAGCACATACGCCTCCTTCCCCACCCCCCCCCCCTCCACCCCCTAACACACAAAAACACATTACAAGGAGTGTGTATACTAAAGAAACGTCCATCTCCATTTCAAGGAGTACATAACTGATGTCAAGAAAACGTCCATCTCCATTTCAAGGAGTAAATAACTGATGCCAAGAAAACATCCATCTCCATTTCAAGGAGTACATAACTGATGTCAAGAAAACATCCATCTCCTTTTCAAGGAGTTCATACTTTATGCCAAGACATCGTCCAACTCTATTTCAATCAGTGCATAATTTAACAAAAAAAAACCGCCCATCTCTACTTCCAGAAGTAATTATATCAAGAAAACGTCCATCTCCACTGAAAGAAAGCACATACGCCTCCTCCCCCCCCCCCCCCCCCCAACACACAAAAACACATTGCAAGGAGTGCGTATACTAAAGAAACGTCCATCTCCATTTCAAGGAGTACATAACTGATGTCAAGAAAACATCCATCTCCATTTCAAGGAGTAAATAACTGATGCCAAGAAAACATCCATCTCCATTCCAAGGAGTACATAACTGATGTCAAGAAAACGCCCATCTCCATTTCAAGGAGTACATAACTGATGTCAAGAAAACGCCCATCTCCATTTCAAGGAGTACATAACTGATGTCAAGAAAACGCCCATCTCCATTTCAAGGAGTACATAACTGATGTCAAGAAAACGTCCATCTCAAGGAGTACATAACTGATGTCGAGAAAACGTCCATCTCCACTTCAAGGAGTACGTAACCGATGTCAAGAAAACATCCATCTCCATTTCAAGGAGCACATGACTGATGTCAAGAAAACGTCCGTCTCCATTTCAAGGAGTACATAACTGATGTCAAGGAAACGTCCATCTCCATTTCAAGGAGTACATGACTGATGTCAAGAAAACGTCCATCTCCATTTCAAGGAGTACATGACTGATGTCAAGAAAACATCCATCTCCATTTCAAGGAGTACATAACTGATGTCAAGAAAACATCCATCTCCATTTCAAGGAGTACATAACTGATGTCAAGAAAACATCCATCTCCATTTCAAGGAGTACATGACTGATGTCAAGAAAACATCCGTCTCCATTTCAAGGAGTACATAACTGATGTCAAGGAAACGTCCATCTCCATTTCAAGGAGTACATGACTGATGTCAAGAAAACATCCATCTCCATTTCAAGGAGTACATAACTGATGTCAAGGAAACGTCTATCTCCATTTCAAGGAGTACATAACTGATGTCAAGAAAACGCCCATCTCCATTTCAAGGAGTACATAACTGATGTCAAGAAAACGCCCATCTCCATTTCAAGGAGTACATAACTGATGTCAAGAAAACGCCCATCTCCATTTCAAGGAGTACATAACTGATGTCAAGAAAACGTCCATCTCAAGGAGTACATAACTGATGTCGAGAAAACGTCCATCTCCACTTCAAGGAGTACGTAACCGATGTCAAGAAAACATCCATCTCCATTTCAAGGAGCACATGACTGATGTCAAGAAAACGTCCGTCTCCATTTCAAGGAGTACATAACTGATGTCAAGGAAACGTCCATCTCCATTTCAAGGAGTACATGACTGATGTCAAGAAAACGTCCATCTCCATTTCAAGGAGTACATGACTGATGTCAAGAAAACATCCATCTCCATTTCAAGGAGTACATAACTGATGTCAAGGAAACGTCCATCTCCATTTCAAGGAGTACATAACTGATGTCAAGAAAACATCCATCTCCATTTCAAGGAGTACATGACTGATGTCAAGAAAACGTCCGTCTCCATTTCAAGGAGTACATAACTGATGTCAAGGAAACGTCCATCTCCATTTCAAGGAGTACATGACTGATGTCAAGAAAACGTCCATCTCCATTTCAAGGAGTACATAACTGATGTCAAGGAAACGTCTATCTCCATTTCAAGGAGTACATGACTGATGTCAAGAAAACGTCCAAATCCATTTCAAGGAGTACAAAACGTCACTCTCCATTTCAAAGAGTGCATACTAGTATACTAGAAAACATCCATCTCAAATGAGCCATCTCTAATGCCGAGACGACCTGCACTTCCGTTTCGAGGAGTGCATAATTCACGTCACGGAAACATTCATCTCCATTTCAAGGAGTTCATAATTAATGCCAAACATCGTCCGACTCTATTTCAATTAGTGCATAATTTTTAAAAAAATTTAAAAAACCCCGCCCATCTCTACTTCCAGAAGTACGGATATCAAGAAAACGTCCATCTCCACTGAAAGAAAGCACATACGCCTCTAACCCCAATCACGTGGCTAAGAGGTCGAGGTCGTACCATTAGCCAAGCCAAGACGTATCATTGGTTTGGTTCCCGAGTTAATGCGCCTCCTTCCGCACCTCCGCCACCCCCCCCCCCCCCACCAAACACTCTTCAAGGAGTGCGTATACTAAGGAAACGTCCATCTCCATTTCAAAGAGTACATGACTGATGTCAAGAAACATCCATCTCCATTACACGGAGTACATACTAGTGATACTACAAGAAAACATCCATCTCAACTGAGTGCACCTCTGATACCAAGAAGACTCGCATCTCCATTTGAAGGAGTGCATAATTGATATCAAGGAAACAGCCATCTCCATTTAAAGAGGTGCATAATAAATGATGTTAAAAAAAAAAAAAACACGTGTATCTCCATTTCAAGGAGTACATAACTCATGTCAGGAAAACGTCCCTCTCCATTTGAAGGAGTGCATAATTGAAGAAAACAGCCATCTCCCTTTTGAGGGGTGCATAATAATTGTACTCAAGAAAACGTCCCTCTCCATTTCAAGGAGTGCTCATCTCAAATGAGTGTATCTCTGATACCAAGAATACCCGCATCTCCATTTCGAGGAGTGCGTAATTGAAGAAAATAGCCATCTCCCTTTTAAGGGGTGCATAATAATTGTACTCAAGAAACGTCCCTCTCCATTTCAAGGAGTGCTCATCTCAAATGAGTGCATCTCTGATTACAAGACGACCCGCATCTTCATTTTGAGGAGTGCATAATTGATGTCAGGACACCACCCACCTCCATAATTGAAGAAAATAGCCATCTCCCTTTTGAGGAGTGCACTGATGTCAAGAAAACGTCCATCTCCATTTCAAGGAGTACAAAACTCATGTCAAGAAAACGTCCATCTCCATTTCAAGGAGTGCATACTACATTTCAAGAAAACATCCCTCTAAGTGCATCTCCGCTGCCAAGAAGAGTGGGTGGGTGGGTGTTTAGGGGTTTAACGTCCTTTTCCACCACATAGGGTGATATCAAAGACGGGGCAACGATGAAAAAGCCAGCACAATATTTGGCCCCAGCCGGGATCGAACTCACAACCCGAGCATTAGAAGTCCAACGCTCTACCATTCGACCACCCCGGCTCCCCAGGCTGCTGCCAAGAAGACCCGCATCTCCATTTCGAGGAGTGAATAATTCAGTCAGGAAAACATCCATCTCCATTTGAAGGAGTGCATAACATATCAAGAAAATTGCCATCTCCTTTTTAAGGAGTTCATAATAATTGATGTCAAGAAAATGCCCATCTCCATTTGAAGGAGTACATAACTCATGTCAACAAAATGTCCCTCTCCATTTCAAGGAGTGCATACTAATCTATCAAGAAAACATCCATCTCAAATGTGTGCATCTCTGATGCCAAGAAGACCCGCATCTCCATTTCCAGGAGTGCATAATTCAGTCAGGAAAACATCCATCTCTATTTCAAGGAGTGCATAACTATATCAAGAAAATAGCCATCTCCCTTTTAAGGAGTTCATAATAATTGATGTCAAGAAAACGTCCATCTCCATTTCAAGGAGTACATAACTCATGTCAAGAAACGTCCCTATCAATTTCAGGGAGTGCATACTACATTGCAAGAATACATCCATCTCAAATGAATACATCTCTGATGCCAAGAGACCCGCATCTCCATTTTAAGGAGTGCATAATTATATCAGGAAAAAAAATCATCTCCATTTCAAGGAGTGCATAATTGATATCAAGAAAATAGCCGTCTTCCTTATAAGAAGTGCATAATAAATGATGTCAAGAAGAAGTCCATCTCCATTTCAAGGAGTACGGGAGTACGTACCTCATGTCAACAAAACGTCCATCTCCATTTCGAGAGTGTATACTACATTACCAGAAAACATCCATCTCAAATGAGTGCATCTCTGATGCAAAGCAGATCCGCATCTCCATTTTAAGGAGTGCTTAATTGATATCAAGAAAATACCCATCTCCATTTCAAGGAACTACATAACTGAAACATAACAAAACGTCCCTCTCCATTTCAAGTGGTGCGTACTAGATCACAAGAAAACATCCATCTCAACGGAGTGCATCTCTGATACCAAGAACACCATCATCTCCATCTGAAGGAGTGCATAACTGATATGAAGAAAATAGCCATCTATATTTCAAGGAGTGCATCATAATTGATGTCAAGAAAACGTAAACCTCCATTTCAAGGAGTACAGATGTCAAGAAAACATCTAGATTTCAGGGAGTGCATACTAGATCACAAGAAAACACCCATCTCTAATGAGCGCATGTCTGCTGCCAAGAAAACCCGCATCTCCATTTCGAGGAGTGCATCTTTCAGGGTGTCTGTGTACGGGTACGTGTACCTATATGGGTGCATGCACCGATACGCACGTGTACTGAAATAAAGAGTAGTGCAAACCGAATTCGCTGTCTCGTCATACTGGTCGCTTGAATGACGAATCCCGGTGGTGAGGCAGTGTGGTCGTTCATACCACAAGTGCCCAAAACACCCGTAACATGCATAATTCATGTCAAGAAAACGTCCCTCTCCATTTCAAGGAGTGCATACTAGATTACAAGAAAACATCCATCTCAACTGAGTGCATCACTGATGCTAAAAAGACCCGCATCTCCATTTCGAGGAGTGCATGCTAGATTTCATGAAAACACCCATCTCAGTTCAGTGCATCACTGATATCCAGAAAAAAGAAAACGTGCATCTCCATTCCAAAGAGTACATAACTCATGGCAGGAAACCGTCCCTCTCCATTTCAAGGAGTGCATGCTAGACTGCATGAAAACATCCATCTCAAATGAGTGTATCTCTGATGCAAAAAAAAACAACCACCCGCATCTCTATTTGAGAGAGAGCACGACTGATGTAAAAAAAAGAGCAATCTCCATTTCAAGGAGTGCATAGCAATTGATTTCAAGAACACGTCCATCTTCATTTCAAGGAGTACATAACTGATGTCAACAAAACGTCCCTCTCCATTTCAAAGCAGTGCGTACTAGATTACAAGAAAACATCCATCTCAGCTGAGTGCATCTCTGATACCAAGACGACCCGCATCTCCATCTGAAGGAGTGCATAATTGATATCAAGAAAATAGCCACCTACATTTCAAGCAGTGCATCATAATTGATGTCAATAAAACGTAAACCTCCATTCCAAGGAGTATACAACTTATGTCAAAAAACGTCCTTCTCCATTTCAAGGAGTGCTCATCTCAAATGAGTGCATCTTTGATGCCATGAACACCCGCATCTCCATTTCGAGGAGTGCATAAATGAAGTCAGGAAACCACCCATCTCAATTTGAAGGAGTGCATAATTGAAGAAAATAGCCATCTCCCTTTTTAGGGGTGCATAATAATTGATGTCAAGAAAACACGTCCCTCCCCATTTCAAGGAGTGCATACTACATTACAAGAAAACATCCATCTCAACTGAGTGCATCTCTGATACCAAGAAAACCCGCATCTCCATTTGAAGGAGAGCATAATTGATATCAGCAAAACAGCCATCTTCCTTTTAAGGTGTGCATAATAATTGAAAAAAAAGGACGAAAGAAAAAAAAGAAAAAGAAATCGTAAATCTCCATTTCAGGGAGTACATAACTGACGTCAAGAAAACGTCCATCTCCATTTCAAGGGGTTTATAATTCATGCCAAGACATCGTCCGTCTCTATATAGTTCAATGAGTGCATAAATCTCTCTCCTTCCAGGAATACAGATATCAAGAAAACGTCAATCTCCACTTAAAGAAGGCACACATGCCCTCCCCCACACCCCACCCCCGTTCGGGTGTCAAGAAAACGTCCATCTCCATTTCAAGAGGTGCATACTACATTACAAGAAAACATCCATCTCAAATGAGTGCATTTCTGACGCCAAGAAGACCCGCATCTCCATTTCCAGGAGTGCATAATTCATTTCAGGAAAACATCCATCGCCATTTGAAGGAATGCTTAACTGATATTAAAAAAATAGCCATATCCCTTTTAAGGAGTGCATATAATAATTATCAAGAAAACGTCCATATCCATTTCAAGAAGCACTTCAATCTTCATTTGACATCAAGACAGCCTCCCCCCCCCCCCTTCCAATATCAAGGAGTGTATATGTCAAGATTTCGCATCACCCCCCTCCCCCTCCTCCCCAACAAATAAAATAAAAGGAGGGCAGATATCTATTGCACGCATCACAGATGTCAGGAAAACGTCCCTCTCCATTTGAAGGAGTGAGGTGAAGTAAAAGTCCATCTCCACTTGAAGGAAAGCACGTATCAAGAGGATAATTTATCATAGCCTTACATCATCTGAAAACTGCAGATCCCCCTCTCCCAAGGAATGCAGGTATCAAAAAAAGAGCTCATCTCCATTTCAAGGACGTCAGATATCAAGAAAACGCCCAGCTCTGTTTTCAAGGATGCAAATGTCAGCGGACACAACCCCCTCCCCACCCCCTTCCAATTCAAGGAGAACAAGGAAATGTCCACCTCAAGGAGTGCATAACTGATGTCAAGAAAACATCCATCTCCATTTCAAGGAGTCCATAATTAATGACCATCTCTGCTTAAAGGAAAAGGGTGGGTGGGTGGGTGTTTGGGTGTTTAACGTCCTTTTCCACCACGTAAGGGTGATATCAAAGACGGGGCAACGATGAAAAAGCCAGCACAAATATTTGGCCCCAGCCGGGATACGAACTCACGACCCCAGCATTAGAAGTCCAACGCTCGACCGTTCGGCCACCCCGGCTCTCCCTTAAAGGAGAAAACAAGAAGAAAACGTCAATCCCATTTTAAAGGGAAGCACGTATCATGCCTCCCCCCAAAAAAACTTCAAGGATGCGTGTGTCAAGAACACGTCCATCTCCATTTCAAGGAGTGTATATCTGATGTCAGAAAACGTCCATCTCCACTTGAAGAATAGCATGAGGATCAAGAGGATATCATAGCCTTACATCATTTGAAAACTGCAGATCCCCCACTTCCTTGTGAAAACTGCAGATCCCCCACTTCCAAGGAATGCAGATATCAAGAAAACGCTCATCTCCATTTCAAGGACGTCAGATGTCAAGAAAACAGCCATCTCCCTTTTAAAGGATGCAAATGTCAGCAGATACCACCCCCTCCTCATCCCCTTCCAATTCAAGGAGAACAAGGGAAACGTCCACCTCAAGGAGTGCATAATTGGTGTCAAGAAAACATCCAGCTCCATTTCAAGGAGTCCATAATTAATGTCCACCTCTGCTTACAGGAGAAAATATGAAGAAAGCGTCAATCCCATCTTAAAGGGAGGCACATATCATGCCTCCCCCAAAACACTTCAAGGACTGCGTGTTTCAAGAAACGTCCATCTCCATTTCAAGGAGTGTATATCTGATGTCAAAACACGTCCATCTCCACATGAAGGAAAGCATCATTTGAAAAACTGCGGATCCCCCACTTCCAAGGAATGCAGATATCAAGAAAACACCCATCTGCCATTTAAAGGGGGCAAATGTCAGCAGACAACCCTCCCCCCCCCCCACTCACTCAGAAGAAATGCACTCCATTTCAAGGTGTGCAGACGTCAAGAACACGCCGCCAGCCCACCCCGCTCCATCTCAAGGACTGCATGTATCAAGAACATCCTGCCAGCCCACCCCGCTCCATCTCAAGGAGTGCATGTATCAAGAACACGCCGGCAGCCCACCCCGCTTCATCTCAAGGAGTGCATGTATCAAGAACACGCCGCCAGCCCACCCCGCTCCATCTCAAGGAGTGCATGTATCAAGAACACGCTGCCAGCCCACCCCGCTCCAACACAAGGAGTGCATGTATCAAGAACACGCCGCCAGCCCACCCCGCTCCATCTCAAGGACTGCATGTATCAAGAATATCCTGCCAGCCCACCCCGCTCCATCTCAAGGAGTGCATGTATCAAGAACACGCTGCCAGCCCATCCCGCTCCATCTCAAGGAGTGCATGTATCAAGAACATCCTGCCAGCCCACCCCGCTCCATCTCAAGGAGTGCATGTATCAAGAACACGCCGCCAGCCCACCCCGCTCCATCTCAAGGAGTGCATGTATCAAGAACACGCCGCCAGCCCACCCCGCTCCATCTCAAGGACTGCATGTATCAAGAACACGCTGCCAGCCCACCCCGCTCCAACACAAGGAGTGCATGTATCAAGAACACGCCGCCAGCCCACCCCGCTCCATCTCAAGGACTGCATGTATCAAGAACATCCTGCCAGCCCACCCCGCTCCATCTCAAGGAGTGCATGTATCAAGAACACGCCGCCATCCCACCCCGCTCCATCTCAAGGAGTGCATGTATCAAGAACACGCCGCCAGCCCACCCCGCTCCATCTCAAGGAGTGCATGTATCAAGAACACGCCGCCAGCCCACCCCGCTCCAACACAAGGAGTGCATGTATCAAGAACATCCTGCCAGCCCACCCCGCTCCAACACAAGGAGTGCATGTATCAAGAACACGCCGCCAGCCCACCCCGCTCCATCTCAAGGACTGCATGTATCAAGAACATCCTGCCAGCCCACCCCGCTCCATCTCAAGGAGTGCATGTATCAAGAACACGCCGCCAGCCCACCCCGCTTCATCTCAAGGAGTGCATGTATCAAGAACACGCCGCCAGCCCACCCCGCTCCATCTCAAGGAGTGCATGTATCAAGAACACGCCGCCAGCCCACCCCGCTCCAACACAAGGAGTGCATGTATCAAGAACATCCTGCCAGCCCACCCCGCTCCAACACAAGGAGTGCATGTATCAAGAACATCCTGCCAGCCCACCCCGCTCCAACACAAGGAGTGCATGTATCAAGAACACGCCGCCAGCCCACCCCGCTCCATCTCAAGGAGTGCATGTATCAAGAACACGCCGCCAGCCCACCCCGCTCCAACACAAGGAGTGCATGTATCAAGAACATCCTGCCAGCCCACCCCGCTCCATCTCAAGGACTGCATGTATCAAGAACATCCTGCCAGCCCACCCCGCTCCATCTCAAGGAGTGCATGTATCAAGAACATCCTGCCAGCCCACCCCGCTCCATCTCAAGGAGTGCATGTATCAAGAACACGTCGCCAGCCCACCCCGCTCCAACACAAGGAGTGCAAGTATCAAGAACACGCCGCCAGCCCACCCCGCTCCATCTCAAGGAGTGCATGTATCAAGAACACGCTGCCAGCCCACCCCGCTCCATCTCAAGGAGTGCATGTATCAAGAACACGCCGCCAGCCCACCCAGCTCCATCTCAAGGAGTGCATGTATCAAGAACACGCCGCCAGCCCACCCCGCTCCATCTCAAGGAGTGCATGTATCAAGAACACGCCGCCAGCCCACCCCGCTCCATCTCAAGGAGTGCATGTATCAAGAACACGCCGCCATCCCACCCCGCTCCATCTCAAGGAGTGCATGTATCAAGAACACGCCGCCAGCCCACCCCGCTCCATCTCAAGGAGTGCATGTATCAAGAACACGCCGCCAGCCCACCCCGCTCCATCTCAAGGAGCGCATGTATCAAGAACACGTCTCCACTTCAAGGAGAACAAGAAAATTGTTCAAAAGTATGAGCAATACATTCTGTATGAATTCCGACAAATATTTCAGATGTAACGTGCAGGTATATTCACAAAAATACGGAACACAACAATTATTTATAACTATAATTAAATACTAATAGTTTTATGACAGCAAGGATATATGGCCAAATTCTCAGATCTCTCTGAACTGTTCTTGTGGTCTCCAGCTGTCCCCGGCTGTGTCCCATGCTTGGAATCTGCCTCCAGGTCGCGGCGCCAGGTGTTTCTTGGTCGGCCTCGTTTCCTCTTCCCCTGGGGGTTCCAGGTGAGGGCTTGCTGTGTAGTGCTGGAAGCAGGTATTCGGAGGGTGTGTCCAAACCATCTCCAGCGTTTTGGGAGAATTTCCTCTTCCTCTGGTTGCTGTTTTGTTCGCTGCCAGAGTTTTTTTTTGTTGGTGATGGTCTTAGGCCAGCGAATCCCAAGAATCCTTCTGAGGCACGTGTTGATAAACGTCTGGATCTTCCTCGTGTTTGTTACAGTTGTTCTCGAGGTCTCGGCTCCATACAGCTGGGCAGGCTTCACGGTGGTGTTGAGAATCCTGATTTTGATGCTGGTCCTCAGGTTCGCTGCTGCCCAGATGTTTTTCAGCCGAAGGAAAGCTGACCTCGCTTTGTTAGGTGTATGAGAGAAGAGCCAGGTCATCTGCAAAGTACCATCTGAAACATACTCAAATGTTGTTATACTTTTGTCACACATTAGTACATGTGTATATATGCTTAATAAAAGTATGCTTTAACCAGATAACACTTGTTGGTAGGTTAAATGCAAATAAGTGAAGTTGGCGCTACACACACGGTCACATACTATACATGTATCAAACATTAGCTATTCATAACCATTGGCACATGTAGTGCAGACGTAAGTGAGAGGGTAACACAGATGTGCTTACATATCCCAATGAATAAAGCAAACAAAATTTCTGTCTTTTTAAGAAATCTGTTAAACACAATATGATTTTTACGTGTGTTGGATGAATTATGTTTTAATAACATTACGCACACGAGTATGAGGCTATACAACAAGCACATCAGACCGTCTTCATCAGCAACAAGTGGCAAATTTGCCAATATCGCATCTGAAACATCACTCACTCACTCTCGCCTTTTGCCCCTTATGGGGCATAGGCCGCCGACAAGAGTTCTCCGGGCCTCCCGGGCCTGGGCCAGTCTCTCCAGCTGCCCCCAGCTGTGTCCCATGCTCTTTGCATCTGCCTCCAGGTCGCGTCGCCAGGTGTTTCTTGGTCGGCCTCGTTTCCTCTTCCCCTGGGGGTTCCAGGTGAGGGCTTGCCGTGTAGTACTGGAAGCAGGTTTTCGGAGCGTGTGGCCAATCCATCTTCAGCGTCTTTGGAGGATTTTCCTCTTCCACTGGTTGCTGTTTTGTTCGCTGCCAGAGTGCTTTGTTGGTGACGGTCTCAGGCCAGCGGATCCGAAGAATCCTTCTGAGGCACGTGTTGATAAAGGTCTGGATCTTCCTCGTGTTTGTTACAGTTGTTCTCCAGGTCTCGGCTCCATACAGCAGGACAGGCTTCACGGTGGTGTTGAGAATCCTTATTTTGATGCTGGTGTTCTGGTTCGCTGCTGCCAAGATGTTTTTCAGCTGAAGGAAAGCTGACCTCACTTTGTTAGGTGTATGAGAGAAGGGCCAGGTCATCTGCAAAGTCCCATCTGAAACATACTCAAATGATATTATACTTTTGTCACACAGTAGTACATGTGTATATATGCTGAATAAAAGTATGCTTTAAGGAGACTGCGGCTTAAGTGGCACATTATTGAGAAACTGCTGCATGCAACAACCAAATAACACTTGTTGGTAGGTTTAAAAAAGCATACTTCCATTAAATGCAAATCAGTGAAGAGAGGCGCTACACACACGGTCACATACTATACATGTATCAAACTTTAGCTATTCATAACCATTGGCACATGTAGTGCAGACGTAAGTGAGAGGGTAACACAGGTGTGCTTACACATCCCATTGAATAAAGCAAACAATTTTCTTTTAATCCTGTTAATCACAATAGGGTTTTTACGTCTGTTGGATGAATTATATTAAAATAAACCTAAGCACACCGAGTATGAGGCTATACAGCAAGCAAATCAGACCGTCTTCATTAGCAGCAAGTGGCAAATTTGCTAATATCGCATCTGAAACATCACTCACTCTCGCCTTTTGCCCCTTATGGGGCATAGGCCGCCGACAAGAGTTATCCGGGCCTCCCGGGCCTGGGCCAGTCTCTCCAGCTGTCTCCAGCTGTGTCCCACGATCTTTGCATCTACCTCCAGGTCGCGGCGCCAGGTGTTTCCATCTCCAGCGTCTTTGGAGGATTTCCTCTTCCACTGATTGCTGTTTCGTTCGCTGCCAGAGTTCTACGTTGGTGATGGTCTCAGGCCAGCGAATCCCAAGAATCCTTCTGAGGCACGTGTTGATAAAGGTCTGGATCTTCCTCGTGTTTGTTACAGTTGTTCTCCAGGTCTCGGCTCCATACAGCAGGACAGGCTTCACGGTGGTGTTGACAATCCTTTTTTGATACTGGTGCTCAGGTTCGCTCCTGCCCAGTTGCCCTGTTTGTCGACGATGCTGCCAAGGTAGGTGAAGTTCTCCATCTCTTCTAGCGCTTCACCTTCCAGCATGGCTGCTGCGTTGATCTTGAGGACCTTGGTCTTTCCTTTGTGGATGTTCAGGACCAGGCGGGATGAGTTCTCTGCAACCATGCTGGTCTTTTCTTGCATCTGTTGCTGTGTGTGTGACAGAAGGGCCAGATCATCTCAAAAGTCCCATCTGAAACATAGTACTCAAATGATATTACACTTTTCTCACACAATAGTACATGTGTATGTATGCTCAATAAATGCTTTAAGGAGACTTAAATGTTACATTATTGAGAAATTGCTGCATGCAACAACCAAATAATATTTGTTAATAGGTTTTAAAAAAGCATAAGTGCATTAAATGCAAATAAGTGAACTAGGCGCTACACACCACTTTCAATCATTATCTGTTCATAACCATTGGCACTGTCGTGCAGACGTAAGTGAGCGGTAACAGATGTGCTTACATCATGCCACAGAAAGTGACGAATTTGCCAATATCGCATCTGAAACATCACTCACTCACTCTCGCCTTTTGCCCCTTCTGAGGCATAGGCCGCCGACAAGAGTTCTCCGGGCCTCCCGGGCCTGGGCCAGTCTCTCCAGCTGTTCACAGCTGTGTCCCACGCTCTTTGCATCTGCCTCCAAGTCGCGGCGCCAGGTGTTTCTTGGCCGGCCTCGTTTCGTCTTCCCCTGTGGGTTCCAGGTGAGGGCTTGCCGTGTAGTGCTGGAAGCAGGTTTCCAATCCATCTCCAGCGTCTTTGGAGGATTTCCTCTTCCACTGGTTGCTTTCGTTCGCTGCCAGAGTTCTATGTTGGTGATGGTCTCAGGCCAGCGAATCCCAAGAATCCTTCTGAGGCACGTGTTGATAAACGTCTGGATCTTCCTCGTGTTTGTTACAGTGGTTCTCCAGGTCTCGGCTCCATACAGCAGGGCAGGCTTCACGGTGGTGTTGAGAATCCTGATTTTGATGCTGGTGCTCAGGTTCGCTGCTGCGTTGATCTTGAGGACCTTGGCCTTTCCCTTGTGGATGTTCAGGACCAGGCGGGCTGAGTTCTCTGCAACCATGCATGGTCTTTTCTTGCATCCGTTGTTGGGTGTGTGAGAGAAGGGCCAGGTCATCTGCACATACTCAAATGATATTACACTTTTGTCACACAATAGTACATGTATATATATGCATATATGCTCTCCTACTCGGTGTGCATAATGTTATTAAAATGTTCTCCGGGCTTCCCGGGCTTGGGCCAGTCTCTCCAGCTGTCCCAAGCTGTGTCCCACGATCTTTGCATCTGCCTCCAGGTCGCGTCGCCAGGTGTTTCTTGGTCGGCTTCGTTTCCTCTTCCTTCCTTTATGTCTGTTGGCACATGTAGTGCAGACGTAAGTGAGAGGGTAACACAGATGTGCTTACACATCCCAATGAATAAAGCAAACACAATTTATATATTTTTTAAATCCTGTTAATCACAATGTGATTTTTACGTCGGTTGGAAGACTATTTTAATAACATTATGCACACCGAGTAAGAGAGCATACAGCAAGCAAATCAGACTTCATCAGCAGCAAGTGGCAAATTTGCCAGTGTCGCATCTGAAACATCACTCACTCACTCTCGCCTTTTGTCCCTTCTGGGGCATAGCCCGCCGACAAGAGTTCTCCGGGCCTCCCGGTGCAGCTGTTCACAGCTGTGTCCCACGCTCTTTGCATCTGCCTCCAGGTCGCAGCGCCAGGTGTTTCTTGGTCCGCCTCGTTTCGTCTTCCCTGGGGGGTTCCAGGTGAGGGCTTGTCATGTAGTGCTGGAAGCAGGTATGCGGAGGGTGTGGCCAATCCATCTTCAGCGTATTTGGAGGATGTCCTCTTCCACTGGTTGCTGTTTTGTTCACTGCCAGAGGGCTTGCTGTGTAATGCTGGAAGCAGGTATTCGGAGGGTGTGTCCAAACCATCTCCAGCGTTTTGGGAGAATTTCCTCTTCCTCTGGTTGCTGTTTCGTTCGCTGCCAGAGTTCTATGTTGGTGATTGTCTCAGGCCAACGAATCCCAAGAATCCTTCTGAGGCACGTGTTGATAAAGGTCTGGATCTTCCTCGTATTTAATTGTTACAGTGGTTCTCCAGGTCTCGGCTCCATACAGCAGGACAGGCTTCACGGCGGTGTTGACAATCCTTTTCGATGCTGGTGCTCAGGTTCGCTGCTGCGTTGATCTTGAGGACCTTGGCCTTTCCCTTGTGGATGTTCAGGACCAGGCGGGCTGAGTTCTCTGCAACCATGCATGGTCTTTTCTTGCATCCGTTGTTGGGTGTGTGAGAGAAGGGCCAGGTCATCTGCACATACTCAAATGATATTACACTTTTGTCACACAGTAGTACATGTATATTTATGCTCAATAAATGCTTTAAGGAGACTGCGGCTTAAATGGCACATTATTGAGAAATTGCTGCATCAAACAACCAAATGATAATTGTTAATATGTTTAAAAAAGCATAAGTGTATTAAATGCAAATAAGTGAACAAGGCGCTACACACCAGTATCAAACATTAGCTATTCATAACCACTGGCACATGTAGTGCAGACGTAAGTGAGAGGGTAACACAAATGTGCTTACACATCCCAATGAATAAAGCAAACAAAATTTATAATTTTCAAAAAAGAAAATCCTGTTAAACACAATATGATTTATACGTTTGTTGGATGAATTCTATTTTAATAACATTTTGCACACCGAGGAAGAGGCTATACAGCAAGCAAATCAGACCGGCTTCATCAGCAGCAGGTGGAAAATTTGCAAGTGTCGCATCTGAAACATCACTCACTCATTCTTGCCTTTTGCCCCTTCTGGCATTGGTCCCTCCCTGTTTGTCGACGATGCTGCCAAGGTAGTTGATGTTCTCCACCTCTTCCAGCGCTTCAGCTTCCAGCATGACTGCCGCGTTGATCTAGAGGACCTTTCTTCTCTTTCCTTTGTGGATGTAAAGGACCAGGCGGGCTGAGTTCTCTGCAGTCAAGCTGGTCTTCTCTTGCATCTGTTGTTGGGTGTGTGAGAAAAGGGCCAGGTCATCTGCAAAGTCCAATCTGAAACATACTCAAATGACGATATATATACATGATTGTCACACAGTGACACATACTACACATACATCAGATACATACTATACGTCAAACATTAGCTATTCATGACCATCGACACAATCATGTAGTACAGGTGTAATTGAGAGGGTAACACAGATGAAATACAGATAACATAGCCAGCCAACCATTGATGACAGCACAGCCATGACTGATAGTGTAAATTACAAGAAAAATACAAAGGAACTAGCTTGTATCGAACAGGCTGCAAGAAAAGTAGAAATAGAAATGGAAGTTGCCCCTGGTGTCAATATCCCTGGGATACAGCTGAACGGAAAGCTGACCCAAACAGAAACTCCTCGCTGATAGGAGAGAGGGAGAGAGAGAGAGTGTGTGCGTGTGTGTGTGTGTGTGTGTGTGTGTGTGTGTGTGTGTGTGTGTGTGTGAGAGAGAGAGAGTTCTCCACCACGTGTGGGTGACACACATCACCTGATGTACAGGGGGTACACTGAGGAGCTCTTCACGAGAAAGGTGTTGAACATCACCTACATTGAACAGAACCCGTCAGGGTGAAGACCAGGTGGCATGAATCCAGTCAGCCTAAGGAAACGACCCTCAGATGATTCAGGTGACTTTTGTTCAACCATTTACCCTAAAAGGCGTGATGGGGCCCGTATGGAACACACACTGGAACAACCTTGAAGAGACAAGTTAGTGATGGGACCCTAAGAAGGCGTGGCAGGACCTGTGTGAAACAAACATTGGAACAACCTTGAAGAGACAAGTTAGTGATGGGACCCTAAGAAGTCGTGACAGGACCTGTGTGAAACAAACATTGGAACAACCTTGAAGAGACAAGTTACAGATGGGGTGCAGCACGTATGTGGTTTTCCCAGCACAGAGAAACCAGCTGGAACTGAACAGAACAGAAATGACCTCCCTCCCGTAAGGGAGTTGCAGAATGCAAACTTTAGGTGAATGAACCGATGGAGGCAGAAACAAGAGAGTAAGGGCAGAGTGCAGAAATCAGTGACTAGTGTCAGAACCCGTACGCCTGGGATAATCCGTTTCTCAGCGCAACAGCCCAAGCCATCTGATGAAGGTTCTCGCTCCCCATAGCCCTATACCAGAACCATTCTTAACAAGGTGGAGTCAAACCAGTGCTGCAGATGATCATGAGTGACTACCTGTTTGGTTGAACATGCTGTGTGCACTACTACATGTACTGTTGTTGTTGTTGTTGTTGTTGTTGTTGTTGTTGTTGCTGCTGCTGCTGTTAATCAACATCAGGGTTTCTGGTTCAAGGTACAGAAGCCATTTTGGAAAGGGTTTTTTTTTTTTTTTCACCTCTGACCCTCTTTCATCATCTTTCCCGTTTTTAACTACATGTATAATGATTTCTTTTTTTTTTCACATGTACATACTAGTGTCGCAGCTTACGGACAGGACTACTACTACTGCTACTACTACTACTACTACTACTACTACTGCTACTACTACTACTACTACTACTACTACTACTACCGACTCATGTGGTGCTTGATCTTGTAAACGAAACCTTACAATTGCACAAAAAATATTGAATTAAAAAATATGAAAAACAACATTTAAATATTCAAGTATGCAGCAGACACTGCTTATAAATGATGACAGATGAGCACAGAGTTACATGGCATGGCATCTTGCAATCACAAATGACATCAAAGTACCTCATTTTCTAGACTGAAGCGCAAGGAGATTCAAATGCATTCATTTACTCAGCCGTGTATTGGTAAAACACCGCACGCCCATGCTTCCCTCTTTGTATTCATGTCTGGCAATAAAGTTTGCCAGACCATGTCACATGTTGTTCTCACAATGCCACGGCACACGATTGGCTAAATTCTGGGGGCTCGCCCCTTTTGACTGACAGGAGTGAAGTCGTCTGTTACAGAGAGAGGCAGAGTTCATGCAGCCACTATGATTACATGGATGTATCACCGAGATATGACCAGTAGGCCAATTTTGAACCGAACATAATTATAACACAATGAAGTCGTCTGTTACACAACAAACCAGCAAACAGAGAGAGGTAGAGTTCATGCAACCACAACCATTACAATGGATATATCACTGAGAAATGACCAGTATGCCAATTTTGAACCAAACATAATTAGAACACAATCGGACAAGCAAAACTCTTGTCTAGCACCCAGCAGGTGAAGGCATACACATACTTTGCATCTGCAGACTTTTAAAAATATACAACATGATCTCTGAACTATATAATGGTACACAAAAAGCATACATCTATGTGTCAGTACTTCTAAACAGTATAATCAAAATGAGAGAAATGTGACAGAACTAAGAAGGGATTCAAAGTAACGCAGATCATTCACTTTTCTTCACTTTGTTTGCTTTCTTCTTTTCTTTCATTTTTTTAAACATCTTTTGTCTTGCATCTTTTCACCCTCTCCTCTTTTTTTCTCTTTTTTTCTTTACTTTCTCTATTTCTTATTCTTCTTTTTTTTTCTTATCTCTTCTTCCTCTATCTCTTTCAAGTGTTTTTTCTGTTTTCTTCTTTTTTCTCTCTCTCTCTCTTTCTATTCTGTTTTCATTTTCTCTCTATTTTGTTTCTCTTTTCTCTTTGCGTTTTTCTTCTTTTTTTTTCTTCTTTTTTTTTTTTCTTTTTTTTTCTTTTTGTCTAGTCGTTCTTGTCTGAATGACTGTCTCAGAAAAACACGAAAGTCCACTCAGCATCATAGTGGCTATCTGTGGACTCTGTAAATGAGAAGTGAATACATTGCAACCCCACCTGCACTCTCGCACAAGCAAAACTCTTGTGTGCCTCTGCAGGTGATGACATACACATAAGGCATCTGCCGACTTTAAAAAAACAATATACTATATGATCTCTGAATTACATAATGTCACACAAAAATGCATACACCCATGTGTCAGTAATTCTATTCAGACAGTAGACAGTAGCATCAAAATCAGAGAAATGTGACTGAACTAAGAATGGATTCAAAGTATCATTCACAAATCATTCACAATTCTTCATTTTGTTTGTTTTCTTTTCTTCTTTCATTTTTTTATAAAGACGTCTTTTGTCTTGAATCTTTTTATCCTTTTTTTTCTCTCTTTTTTTTTCTTATCTCTTCTTCCTCTCTTTCTTTCGTGTTGTTTTCTTCTTCTTCTTCTTTTTTTCTCTTTTCGTTTTTCTCTTTTCTCTCTTTCTATTCTGCTTTCTTTTTTTTCTCTCTCTCTCTCTTTTCTCTCCTTTTTTTGTCTTGTCGTTCTTGTCTGAATGACTGACTGTCTCAGGAAAAAAGTCCACTCAGCATCATAGTGGCTATCTGTGGACAGTGCGGGGGGGGGGGGGTCCTCATATAGAAATAAGAACTAATTATCTCCCTTCAACCATAAAGGAAAGGTATTATATTATAGCTGTGAGCACTCAAACATTCTCCAACACAACTGAACTAGTAGCATCCCACAAACATTTAGTGGGGGTTACACTGAAATATCTACCGTCTCCTCAGCTGCCAAATGGCTGTGGGCATAGAGGGAAATACGTGTGCGACACAGGAGTATTCTGCCAACTGCACGGGCTTATTCTATTCTTTGTTCAGTAATTTAAAAAAAAAAGGGGGGGGGGGGGGGGGGTTAAGGTCCTTTTCCACCACGTATGGGTGAGTGGGTGGGGGTTTGGGGGTTTAACGCCACGTATGGGTGATATCAAAGACGGGGCAACGAGAATAAAGGCCAGCACTAATATTTGGCCCCAGCCGGGATTCGGTTCAGTAATTAAATTTTGACGTCCTCTAAGAGTATCTGTTATATGAAAGCATCATCCACTCAGCGACTACATGGCTATCAGTGGACACTGACAAAAAAAAAAGGTACGTGTTTGACACACGAGAATTTCACGACAGGGACAACTCGGATTTACTTGTGTGGTTTGGCCATTTCGCGAGCGGATTATTTTGATATGTTTGGATTAAAATCAACTCTGTTACAGTTTGGATAACTTCAATCTGGTAAAACATCCACGCAGTTACTTTGGAACTTGCTTGTTCTCGAAAGACTCGTCTGCTTCACACGTGCGCAGGAAAAGACAGCAGAAAGCAAGGAAAGGAAAGTAAGGTAATAAAGGTGGAACTTAAAGAAGGACAGAGAGAGACAGACAGAGAGAGAGAGAGAGAGAGAGAGAAGCTTGCGCTGGCTGTGTTTAAACAGAGTCTCGGCCTTTAGCAGCTTTTCTAGGGCCTTGAACATCTCACTGATGTTCACTGGTCGGGAGACTAACCAAACCAAGCCGCCGAGTTGCTCCGGTGGTTTTTGAGTGGCGCCTTTCTTCTCAAGGTCCCCCACTACTTGTCATCCCGCCAAACACTACAGACTACTAACATTCGCAGCAAAATAAATAAATAAATAAATATAAATAAATAAATAAATAAATGAACAAAAATAAATAAATAAATAAATAAACGAAAATAAATAAATAAATAAATGATAAACGAAAATAAATAAACGAAAGACGGAAATAAATCAATAAATAAATAAATAAATAACCAAAAATAAATATATAAAGAAATGAAAATAAACAAAATACACAAAGAAATGAAAATAAATAAACGAAAATAAATAAACAAATAAAGAAATAAACAAATAAATAAAGCTGCGCACCAGGTGTGAATTACATGTGTATGTAGGCACGTGCACAAGGTCTTCAACACATCAACATGACGTCAGTTTCATTGGTCAGGAGACTACCATCCGAAGAAAACCCCGCACGGCTGCCGAGTTACTCCGCTGGTGTTTCAGTGGTGCCCTCCACGTCACCACCTACTGGTCATCCTGCCTACGTCATTTGTGTGTGTGAGACCATCAGCATGATAAGCTGATCAATAAGAAAAATCCAAATAAATAAATAAATAAAAACTACGAAGAAAATAAATAAATAAATAAAATAAGCACCTGGTGTGAACAGTGTGCACGTGCCTTTTTCAGTGGTTATTCCACATTTCGGCCCAGATTTTTCTTTTCTTTTCTTTTCTTTTTTTTTTTCTGCTGCAAATTTTGAACCATTCAGATTGTTCTTTCTTTTGAGAAGTAAGCAAGCTCCAAATGCGTCCAGCCATCTGCACGGCAATTATCATTTATCTAAGTCGCGGTTATACTTACCTGGGTCAAACCACACAATACCCATTAAAAAAATGATTTCAGTGAAACGGACAATTCGTTTGAATTTCGAGGTAAAAAGAGGGGTGGGTGAGGGGAGGTGGTAATGGTGGTGGTGGGTGGGAGAGTCGCGTTCAATAACTAACACAGATGATGTCTCGCAAAAGTTCGGCGGGGGATGGGGGAGTAGGGGGGGAGGAGTGTTGGAGTTTGGAGGACGGTAGGCGGGGTACAAGGTGGCAGGGGTAATCATTAAACACAAAAAAAAAAATTTAAAAAACTGTACTGCGTCGCCTACTCGGATCACAATCCACAATGCGTATATATCTAATGGTAATAATCAGAGCATTTTCAGAGCGCGCGCGCGTGTGTGTGTGTTCCTGAATACTCTGTGTGTGTGTGTGTGTGTGTGTGTGTGTGTGTGTGTGTGTGTGTGTGTGTGTGTGTGTGTGTGTGTGTGTGTGTTTTCCTGAATACTCTGTGTGCGTGCGTGCGTGTGTGTGTGTGTGTGTGTGTGTGTGTGTGTGTGTGTGTGTGTGTGTGTGTGTGTGTGTGTGTGTGTTTTCCTGAATACTCTGTGTGTGTGTGTGTGTGTGTGTGTGTGTGTGTGTGTGTGTGTGTGTGTGTGTGTGTGTGTGTGTGTGTGCGCGCGATGTGTCCAGTAAGCATACATGTAAGATACATGTGTATCAAACCATTACTTCTCTGCCGAGACATAATACGGTGCAGCATTCACATGCACGTACAAATATAAACACACTGCTAGTGGTGTGTGTGTCAACCATTTCTTCTCTGCCATAACAAAATGCGTTGCAAATATAAACACACAGCTAGTGGTGTATAAATTAACACAACCATTTCTTCTCTGCCCCGACGCAATGCGTTGCAGCATTCACATGTACATACAACACAAAGCTAATGACACACACATATGTATGTATACATATACAGTAACCTTTTTTTGTCCTGGCACAATGCGTTGCAGCATTCATATGTACATGGTATATAATCACATAGCTGGTGACATACACCGTAACCATTTCTTCTCTGCCCCGACAAAATGCGTTGTAGCATTCACATGTACATATAGACACACAGCTAACGACGTATATAATTATCGTAACCATTATTTCTCTGTCCTGACAAAAAGCGGTGCAGCATTCACATGTACATTATGTATAAACACGCAGCTACATCGTAACTATTAAACTTTCTTCCCTGCCCGCCATAATGCTTCGCAGCATTAGCATGTACATATATACACAACGCACACACATCGAAATGTTACATAAATTGACAGTGACATTCACAGATGAAGAAAAGCATTATTTCAGTCCTGTTTGGAAAGCAGGGGTTAAGAAAAGCTCACTTGTTCTAAAGTATACGTGTCACATATGTAAAGATAGTTCTTTTGGTGACACCTGCTCGTACATTTTTCCGTCTGTTCCTGTGACGAGACGAATCTGGACCATTTGGTGCTGAGATTGACAGTTGACACCAGGACTCTTAAAGCTGACCATGCGAGCGACATATCCTGACCGATGTATGTGGAAAGCGGGTTGACACTTGTAATGCGCTTCACTGAAGACAGGTGCCGGGTGGGCTTTCGGAAGTGGGCTTTCGTTGGGAAGGCCGGGTGTGTGTGTGTGTGTGTGTGTGTGTGTGTGTGTGTGTGAGTGTGAGTGTGTGTGTGTGTGTGTGTGTGTGCGTGTGCGGAGGGGGGGGGGGGGGTGAGGGATACGATCGACAGGAGATGTGCGTGGTTTTGTTTGGGAAGGGGTGGGGTGGAAGTAATCTGGCGAGTACAGGTACAGCAGTTCTAAAAACAAGTACATGTCTGACTGTTGTCCATCGTCTTCATTTGTGTACATTAGTACGAAATTGCTTTCAGAAGAAAACGTCAAAATATCATTACGACTGGTACAATATGTCCAACATTCTTCTTCTTCTCTTGATTCGTATGGTAATCTAAACAGGTTGAGGGTTATTCCACGGAATGGTGCTAAAGACTAAGCGTTTGCAGCACTGTAATACACCACCATTTCTACAGAGGACTTCCCGCGTACAGAGCCAGAAGGAAGGAACCCCCTACAGTTGCCTAGAACTGATGACCCGAGAAGCAGAGAACCCCAGGCGACAGCCGCAAGTGAAAAGTGGACCTGACAAGTTCAGGCCTCTCCTGCACAAGGAGGTAGGATAGCAAAGAAGACAACAATTTGTTCCCACATCTGATGGACAAACATAACGAATGGCCTGCGCCAAGGAAAATCTGAAGTGGTAAGATCGTAAGCTGCATGAGCAAAGCCGCAGTCGTCACAGCACAGAGCAGACCAGAGACATGGAAAGAAGCAGTGGCCGATGCTCGACCCGACAGGTCATCAAACCGACACTGGAACAGTCCCATTGACGACACTGGGGAGTTTACTGAGAGACGGTGGTGGTGGTGGTGGTGGGGAATGCGTATGGCCTTTTCCTGTCGAAGAGACAGCATCTTGAACTGAACTGATGTCTTGGTGCACCAGAGTAGAGTTTCACTCAACACCCTAAACCCTCCAACAAAAAAAACATCTATAAGCAGCTGCATGTGGCTGTGGTGAGGTGATATAAAGTGAGCACATAACCACTTTCTTGCCGAGCAAGGTTAAACCAAATGTTCTTGAGTAACTGTGACCAGCTCCTGGCCTCAATTACACTTGGACTACACATTAATTATCAGACACTGAATGAGTCTGTAAACCAAATTTTAAAAAAGAAAGGGATTCAACTCCGAAATCAGAGAGAGAAGTTAGAACTGAAACCACACTCAACAAAGAAACATGAACTGAAACCAGATTCAACAAAGACACATGAACTGAAACCAGATTCAACAAAGAAATGTGAACTGAAACCAGATCCAACAAAGAAATATGAAGTGAAGATGGATTCAACAAAGAAAGACAAACAAGAACTAAATTCATCAAAGAGAGATGAACTTAAACCAGACTAAAAAAAAAGATATAAGAAGTGAAACCTGATTAAACAGAGAAAACAGGAACTGGAAAAAAAGATAACAAAGAAGTAGGAAGTGAACAAGGAAACAGGACCTGAAACCAGATCTAAAAAGGACACAGGAACTGACATCAACGATATATGGATTGTACTTTTTAACACATGGCGCACAACCACAGCAGGTACACGTCATGACCCAAGGTGTCTGTTAAAGTGACAACTGGTGAAGACTTTTCTTTGTCGTCATTGTGTCAGCAGGGAAAACTAAAACTACTGAATGACCAAAGCAACTAAAACAAACTCACTGTCAGCAACAACAATCATGCCCTACACCAATCACAGATTTCATTAACCAAACAAAATAAAACAAAACAAAACAATACACCACAACACAGAGTGAACTCAGCCTTTAGTCTGTGAAGTTCCTCCATCTTGTCGCCGCGGCCGAATTTTGCTATGGGGGGCAGTTTCTGTTGCAGCTTGTATACTTGAAGTCGGTGTTCACTGTCATCATCAGGTAATTGCCATCCACACACAGGCACTGATCTTCCCCCTGCATAGACATAAAGGTAAACATGAATAAATGGAATAAATGACAAACTATGGAACTTTATAGCTGTACATGTAGTCATTGTTACACAGCACCTTTGGTGGACAAGCGTTCCTCATTAAGGCGATAATTGGGGGGGGGGGGGGAATGAGGAGGTTCGTTAACATCAGTCACAGACACCATCAAGTAAGGCTTCGGCTCCGTCACTAGAGTCCTTCTGGGAGAGACTTGGCTGCAGTCAAAACAACCTGCAGTCAACCCTCGTCACCCTTTGAAGTCGGACCCCCCCACCCCCACCATCTCGAACTGATGTACATAGTTTTACATTTTGCACTTGTTGCCCCTTTATGCCTCTTCTATTCCAGTTTTACAGCGGAAGATGAAGAAGAACAAGCGGAGTCGGGTTTTCTACCGTAAAGATCGACGCACCGACAAAGGGGGGGGGGGGAGGGGGGAGAGGTTCAGAACAAGCCACAATTGTACACAACTACAAACGGAGAAAGGACCTTTCATGGAAGTCACACTTCCACACTGTACGGCACAAAGCAACAACGGCTATCAAAATAATAAAGCGTCTTACCTGGTTACTGAATATTCAGGACCGAAATCCTTTCTGCCAAGCGATGGGCCGCGAGGTGTCGTGAATACCAGACATTCGGGACTGATTTTCGTCGGGGTAACATCCAAGACCAAGATCAACGATGCTCTCCATTATGTCCTGCTAAATACTACACCAAGTTGTCTGTAGACTGAAGTGAACTATTGTACATGTATATCGTGAGGTGTTCCGCTGCAGAGGTAGTTTGGGCTATAAATCAAGTCCAGTTTGAACCATGCACTGCAAAATGGCTACCTTCTCGATACGCTTGCACTGGAGTGTTCACTGAGTCACGAGGCTAAACCCCGCCAAAACACGTTGACCTTGCACGTGCCGCGCGCTTGTGAGCTGACGCAACACACTACACGACGCGTCAACCCTGCTAACTGACATTGCAAAAAACCGGAATGTTGGAATTTGTTGAAATCAGTGTACACTACACGTGAGTTTTTGGCTGCTGGATTTTTCTATGATTTTTTGTGAATTTTAAAGCATTTCTAGGGTGTCATACGGGGCGTAATGTTTAATAGGAATACATAGCGTTTTTCTTGAAATTAGGGGAGCCGAGATAGCCGAATAGTAGAGCGTTGGACTTGCAATGCTCGGATCGTGAGTTCGATCGGCTGGAGCCAGATATATTTGTGCTGGCCTTTTTCTCGTTGCCTCGTCTTTGATATCACCCATACGTGGAAAAGGACGTTAAACTACCAAACACCCATCCACCCTTGAAATTTGCATCAGTGTTAGGTTGCCACGCAATTCAAGTTCTTTCATTACTAATCGTGTTTTCAAGTCCCTGATCGGAGAGTACCGCATTTCCTTTCGAATTCCGGCTGGAATCAAATATTTGTGCTGGCCTTTTTCTCGTTGCTCCGTCCTTGATATCACTCTTACGTGGTGGAAAAGGACGTGATATTCTCAAACACCCACCCACCCGCTTTCCCTCAGTAATAGCTCAATGGGCGAGAATCGCAGTATAGACGGGAGACAAATGAACCAAAATGCATAGGCAGAACTTCGAGCAGTGGTTACCTCCCTTTGTAGAATGACGGCCGGTTAGTATAGGTTACGCCTCAGCTCGCCCATGACCCTACGGCCCGCCAGGATACGATAACAACGAAATTCCTGTATAGTTGTCAGTAGGCAATATTACCACTGGTTTGGAACTGTAGACCATGAAGTGTGAGAGAACAGAAAAGAGAGACTGCGGAGAGGCTGAAATCAACGACTCAGTCTAAGTAGCAACCAAGGTACAACTATGTCATGATATCAGAAAATAAATAAAATTATAAATAATACATAGTGCTTATAAAGCTCAGGCTGTCACAGGACTGGACTCTCTCTCTCTCTCTCTCTCTCTCTCTCTTTCTCTCTCTCTCTTTATCTCTCTCTCTCTCTCTCTCTCTCTCTCTCTCTCTCTCTCTCTCTCTCTCTCTCTCTCGTTGCCCCGTCTTTGATATCACCCATGCGTGGTGGAAAAGGACGTTAAACACCCACCAACCTTCCCCGCTCTCTCTCTCTCTCTCTCTCTCTCCCTCTCTCCCTCGTTGCCCCGTCTTTGATATCACCCATGCGTGGTGGAAAAGGACGTTAAACACCCACGACCCACCCACTTCTCTCTCTCTCTCTCTCTCTCTCTCTCTCTCTCTCTCTCTCTCTCTGTCGGTGCCCCGTCTTTGATATCACCCATGCGTGGTGGAAAAGGACGTTGAACACCCACCGACCCACCCTCTCTCTCTCTCTCTCTCTCTCTCTCTCTCTCTCTCTCTCTCTCTCTCTCTCTCGTTGCCCCGTCTTTGATATCACCCATGCGTGGTGGAAAAGGACGTTAAACACCCACCGACCCACCCACCCCACCCCTCTCTCTCTCTCTCTCTCTCTCTCTCTCACACACACACACACACACACACACACACACACACACACACACACACACACATTTTAACATACATCTCACCACTGTAAATACACAGACTGAATATACATGTACCTGCAAAGGCCTGATTGCGTAGTTCGGCTGGCAGCGAGTTCCAGAGGCAAAAAAAACCCAAAACTGAAAGAATCAGGATGTATTTGTTTTTGTTTTTGTTGCTGGACAGCACGTGATTTGCGGGGGGGGGGGGGGTGAACTGTTCACTGTGTATTTTGATATGACTGACACGCGTTCTCGAATGTGTTATATCTCAACAAATCAAGCGATAACTGCAGGAGTTTGCCTCTCGGTCGCGCACCTGCGTCTCTTGACGACGTCTTTCAGTGATACTCGATTGGTTTACGGGGAATCGTCATTAGGCGTAGACGGGGCGTATCAATGCCCAGCTAGCAAGAAAGTGAAGGCTCTCATCATTCACTCAGCCGTAAACAATATTAGGTTGAATGAAGCTGCACTGTACAAGCCTATGACGATGGTCCAAAAACAAAGATGTAGTTCACTGACCTGCGGGGGGGAGAGGGGGGGGAGACCTGATTGTAGTGTTGATATGTTGTGTGTTTTGTGAGGCTGTACTGCTTTGTTTGTATGTGACTGCATTGTTGTAATGTTTTTTCTTTTCTTGTAAAGCGCTGTAAGCTCTCTGCGAGAAAGAGCGCTATATAAATATCAATTACTATTCTCAACATCAGATACCCACTGGTGATCACCAACCAAGACCTCTGGGAAGGAACAAGACAGATCCCCACCGAGCAGGAGATCAAGAAAAGGAAATGGGGATGGATCGGACACACTCTGCGAAAGTCAACATCAAATGTCACCAGGCAGTCCCTTGATTGGAACCCCCAGGGAAAGCGCAAAGTGGGCCGACCGAAGCAGACCTGGCGGAGGAGTACGGACGCTGAAGCCAAGGCCGCCGGAACGACGTGGACCGAACTAAAGAGGGCGTCCCAGAGCCGAGTGCGCTGGCGGAGTGTGGTTGCAGATCTATGTTCCCCAGGGAATAAAAAGGATTAAGTCAAGTCAAGTCAAGTCAAGTCAAAGTCAAGTCATTATTATTATTACTGTGCCAGGCTAGGATCCCAGTCGGATGTCACCACCGAAAAAAAGTGACCGCACAAATGGCGGGTGGGTGTTTGGGGGTTTAATGTCCTTTTCCACCACATAGGGTGATATCAAAGACGGGCGGGGCAACGATGAAAAAGCCAGAAAAAAATATTTGGCCCCAGCCGGGATCGAACTCACGACCCGAGCATTAGAAGTCCAACGCTCTACCATTCGGCCACCCCGGCTCCCCACAAATGGCGGAAAACTGTGAAGCGCCAGTTTTGTTTCATAAGGGGTCTGGAATCATTTTACAATATACACCTCCTTTAATAATTATAAACTGCATTTTATAATTAGAAATACTTGTAAAATACGTTTTATAGTTGTAAAATACAGTTCATTTTATAATTATAAAATGTCTTTCATGATTATAAAACAAAATATGTGGCGAAACTGCGATTACGATGCAGGCGCCAAACGTTTCATAAGGCTCGAACCATTTGATAATTAAAAGTTATTCTTATAATTATATTTTTTTTTCTAATTATAACCTGATTTTTATAATTACAACTAAATGCATATTATCATGATGAAATTACGTCTATATTATCAAATCATTCTAGACCCCTTATGAAACATTTGGCACCCCATAGAAAACCATGACACTGGTATGAACTGGGAAGATTCCACTAGCTACAAAATATTAAGCCAGCAGGTTTGCTTCAATACCCACCACGAACAAATCCCTCCTATATTGAATCGACACAAAGAGCGCACGGCACTGACGAACTGATAAAACGCCGTTGGAGACGTACATTATGTGCGTACATCGTGGCATCAATCGCGCACGCATTCTCATTCTGTTTACCTCCCGCAGATCACTCTGTACAGAAATTGATTTCTGGATAGACACTGACACACAAATCAGCGTCGGCTGCACCTGCCCTCAGGCAATCCATGTACGATAGTCAACAGACACAACGCTGTACATGTGCGCCACGTGACCTCATGCGGACACCGACTGCGCTGCGGTCTTGGGAAAGCTTTTGAATGGTCTGAGATGGATGGGTGGGTGTTTAAGGGCTTAACTTTTTTTTTTTGGGGGGGGGGGGCTGCTCCAACTCTTTTGCCAGTTCCAGTGGTGTTCCTCCGAGTTCATGGGTGGAATCCACGGAGGGCTCGAAAGCTGGGGCATTTTTTTTTTATAATTATCAATGATGATGGAGATGAGGATGATGGTAAGATGATGCTATGGAGGTCCGTGTGGTTTGGGACTGCGGGACAAGGGCCGCGTTCCACGCTTCCTATCATAAATATCTCGGCGTTCACCAGGCCCGGGAATTATGGCACCTGCGGTGCTGGTCGTGTAATCATCCACATCATAAGACGTGTCATACCAAGGGAAGCACCCCCAAAGTCCCGCCCGTGGAGTGGGTGAATCTCGGCTGTGTGGCAACAGCCTCCCCATCGGGCCCATAGCACACCCGCTCTGGGTAGGAGCCGACATAGGTAGGAAAAATCCCGCTTGCTTCGGCTGGGACTCGAACCCGGGTCTCCCGGTCCATGGTCCGAAGTGCTAACCACTACACCACGGGGACCGGTCAATGGTTTAACTTTTAAGAACCCGAGCCCAACCAACCCCTGTCCGTTAAATAAAAAGAACAAGCCACTGCACACCAGTAGGAGCCACTTCAAGCCACTATTATGCAAGGCGTGGGCCTTTTCCGTCGACAGGCCCAAGACAGCTGCAGACCTCGTAATAGCAAAGACATTACATTGGTAATGTCATGTCTTTGGTAATAGTAGCTTGAAGTGGCTCCTTGTCATCAGAAGATTTCCATTTAAACTGCGAATTTTACTTGAGCTTTTAATAGATACAGGGTTTAACGTCCTTTTCCAAAAGAGATGTGTGACATTAAGGACGGGTCAATGAGGAAAAGGCCAGCACAAATATTTGGCTCCAGCCGAGAATCGAACTCGCGCCCCCAGCGGGGGAGCCGTGTTGATCGAATGGTAGAGCGTTGGACTTCTAATGCTCGGGTCGTGAGTTCGATCCCGGCTGGCGCCAAATATTTGTGCTGGCTTTTTCATCGTTGCTCCGTCTTTGATATCACCCTAAGTGGTGGAAAAGGACGTTAAACCCCCAAACACCCACCCCCCCTGTGAGGAGAAGGTCAGCACAAATATTTGGCTCCAGCCGAGAATCAAACTCGCGACCCCAGCATTCAAAGTCCAGTGGCAATGCTCTACCGCTTGACTGTCGAGTCCCCCGAATAGTCTGATATGATTAGAACTTGGACTATTGACGTGTGCCACTGGTCGTACGACCACAAAATTAAAATGGGCTTCTTTCTTTTCTTTTTTTGACTGATTTTTCTATGGTCTTTGTTTGGATTTTGGTGTATTGTGGTGTTTTAATTACTTGTAGTGCGCGGAGGAACTGGTGGCCGTGTTATGGCATTGTTAAAGGAAGTCCTCTGTGTGTGTGTGTGTGTGTGTGTGTGTGTGTGTGTGTGTGTGTGTGTGTGTGTGTGTGTGTGTGTGTGTGTGTGAGTGTGTGTGTGTGTGTGTGGTAGCGCGCGTGCGTGTGTGTGTGTGTGTGTGTGTGTGTGTGTGTGTGTGTGTGTGTGTGTGGTAGCGCGCGTGCGTGCGTGTGTGTGTGTGTGTGTGTGTGTGTGTGTGTGTGTGTGTGTGTGTGTGTGTGTGTGTGTGTGTGTGTGTGTGTGGTAGCGCGCGTGCGTGCGTGCGTTTGTTTGTCTGTGTGTGTGCCTGTGTGTATGTGCGTGTGTGCACTGATAAATGCATGCCTCCGTGCGCGCGCGTGTGTGTGTGTGTGTGTGTGTGTGTGTGTGTGTGTGTGTGTGTGTGTGTGTGTGTGTGTGTGTGTGTGTGTGTGTGTGTGTGTGTGTGTGTGTGTGTGTGTGTGTGTGTGTGTGTGTGTGTGTGTGTGTGTGTGAGTGTGTGTGTGTGTGTGTGGTAGCGCGCGTGCGTGTGTGTGTGTGTGTGTGTGTGTGTGTGTGTGTGTGTGTGTGTGTGTGTGTGTGTGTGTGTGTGTGGTAGCGCGCGTGCGTGCGTGCGTTTGTTTGTGTGTGTGCCTGTGTGTATGTGCGTGTGTGCACTGATAAATGCATGCCTCCGTGCGCGCGCGTGTGTGTGTGTGTGTGTGTGTGTGTGTGTGTGTG